>CAKNYM010050504.1:227158-273869 GCA_932195095.1 Andricus curvator | reverse complement strand
CAAGTGTGGGCTCACCACACCCACGATGTGCCAACAGCACTCATGTCAGTATTCTTGAATGGTCACCCATCCAAGTACTAACCGCGTCCAACGCTGCTTAACTTCAGTGATCCGACGAGAACTGGGTTTTTCAGCGTGGTATGGCCGTTGGCGATAATAATAATAATAATAATAATATAATATAATAATAATTATTATAATTTATAATATCATTGTTTTATTTCTGGAACGGTACCTTTGGGCAAATCAAAGATAAATATCGCTGGTTCAATTGTTAATTTTTTCAACTCTGTCGACGCTTGCGGCAAAAAGTAAAGCCTTCGTTTGGACTAATTTAATATATAAGCCATTACATATGACGATTAGAAAAAATTCAGTACAAGAAAAGATTGTTTT
Source organism: Andricus curvator (assembly GCA_932195095.1). NCBI lineage: Eukaryota > Metazoa > Arthropoda > Insecta > Hymenoptera > Cynipidae > Andricus > Andricus curvator. The sequence continues at coordinate 273,473 of CAKNYM010050504.1, read as the reverse complement.
GAAATTAAAAATGTTTCAGTTTACAATAAATATGACAAATTTCATCGTTTTATCTATATTCAATCATAACGTGTACAAAATGTATATTAAACATTTTCCAGATATTTTATTTAAATATTTTTTTATTTTCTCAAATGCTTTTCACGTAATTATTGGTATCAAAATATTTTATCTTCTAATGTGTCCCATATGTGTGTCACATCGAAATTATATTCAGTCATTTGTAGACTGAAAAAATCAATGTCAGTTTTACTTTGGCCTTCGTGCGGAAATTTCTTATCACAGTTACGGATGCAATATTTGTTCTCGCTGATAGTGCTAGACTCCTGAATGAGTATTGAAATGAACATTATGGAAATAAAAAAAGGTCCCATAGAGGACAAATTTTATTTGCTTTATTTAGTTTTCTTTTCAGTCATTAATAAGCTACCAAAAAACGGTGAATTTTCAGCAAAATAATTAAATTTTCAACGAAATAGTTGAATTTTTAGCCAAACATCTGATTTCAACTAAAATCATGAATCCTCGAGAAAAAAATTAATTTTTACATTCTCATCATAATGAGGTTACAAATATGTAATTAATAATTTTTTGTTAGGATGCCTAGTTTTTATTTTATTCGTGAAAAACTATATTGAAAATAAAAAATTAAAATTTTGCACAAAAACATAAGCTGTGAAAAAATGTATAGAAAAAATTGTCTCTTCCAAAAAAGAGTGAAAACTCATCCAAATTTGTTATCAATAATTTTTTGATATGGCGCGTAGATTTTGTTTTAATCGTAATAAATAATATTCGAAATAAAAAATTAGTTTTTTTTTTAAACGACGCAAGGTACGAAAAAAAATTAATAGACGAATTTGTTCACCCAAGAAGGACCAAAAAATTTCTTATGAATAATTTTGAGATAGGACCATTAGATTTTCTTTTAATTCTAAAAAGTAAGATTCAAAATAAAGAAAATTCAATTTTTGGAAAAACGACACAAAAGACGAAAAAAATGAAAAGACAAAAGTTGTTCAACCAAAAAATATCTACGAATTTGTTATAAAAATATATTAAAAATAACAAATTAGCTTTCAATGTTCAGAAATTTTTAAAAATATTCTCTTAAGTTAAATGTCTAAAAATAAAAAAATCACTTTCATTCTAGAAAAATGTATATTTTGTGTTGCCTATAATGCTTTTATTTCACAGGATTCTACAAAATATCAGAAAAATGTTTTCGGAAATCCTTTCAAGTTTAAAACTTTTTTGATCTCTATAGGTTTTTTGAAATTCGTAAATATCTGTTAAACTGACTCCAGCGCTTCCTGAAATTTCAAAAAAATCTTTCAAAATTAAAAAAATCACTTTAAAATCTTCCACATTCTTTCAAGATTTTTAGGGAAGGACTCAAAAGTCTCGGAAAATAACATTCAAGACACGGAAAATTCTTTCACAAAAACCCCACGCTTCTATTTTTTGCAAATTTTCTACTAAATTTTACCTTTCCTAGAGAAGACGTCCTGTGCGTTTTTTGTGAGCTGAACCATTTTTGTGGAAAGGAGAATACTTTTTCGTAAAATTGAATTTTCGTAGTTTTCTGGTAAACAACGCATGATACAAAAAAACTAGCATAAAACTTTGCACATCTGTAAAAATATTTTCAAGAACCTTTCTTACTTGAAAATTAAATTTTTAATTAAAAATTCAACTGTTTTTGAAAAACATTGTTCCTAATAAATTTGAAAAGTGGCCTTGATCGATCTCACATTGATTAAATTTTGTTCAATTCCGAGAAAAGAACTTTTCAAATCGAAAGAAAAGGTTAAATTACTTTTGAAGCATGAATTCCTTTTAATATTAATATTATTTATGATAATATTCCTCACTTAGTTTTTAATCTTTGTGAGATGTTTTTCATCCTCAAGGTTTTTTCCGTGCGCTAGTTTTTTTCAGTCTGCAAGCTTTCTTCGGCCTACAAGCTTTTTTCTCGAGCTTTTTTTTACCTCGCGAACTTTTTTTGGCTCGCTGCGTGATCCAACTCGTACACAAAAAGAACAGCTCGCGCGGGTTAAGCACATCTTATTTTTTATAATAATATGGGAGCTTTATTTCACATTTTATACTTTGCTCTACTTATTTTTTATAATTCTCTTTAAAAAACGTTCATTTGATTAATTTGAGTTTGAATTTCGCGGGCACTTATGTATGTTCGCTAGCGCCTCCTAGTGAGCAGTGAATTTCTCCATTCGAGAACCAGTAAATACTGTATTATTTGTTCTTGATATTATTTTAAAGAAGAGATTTTAGACCTTAATTGAGCAAAGTTCACTTTTCCCATTTAATTGCCTAAAGCATGCCGCGAGTGGAAGTTGAGAATGAAAGATTGGTCAGGAAACGAAAATAGGTCAGTCTTTTTCGCATGCTATCTCGGTCCCCATTTATCTAAAATACATCAAGTAAGGCCAGTGTTCCCAATTTGGCTCCCCAACCGCACTGCGCATGCGTCGCACCAGCAGCCTCATTGGAGGTTAATCGCGCGCTTATTTGAAATGATTAAATATGCAAATCAATTTTTCACAATATATAATAATCATAAAGTACAAAATAAGATATTATGAATGATTTGAAGTTTACGTTGGTGAAAAAAGGTATTCCTTCCTTCTAACTTGAAATCAATAATTTATTTGTAAAGAGTACCATCAGATAATTATCTCACCTTGCACTCTAAAAGACTATTTTGTGATCTGAAAGTTAATTGTTATCATTTCCACAATGATGATTTATTATAAAAAATTGATTTACACATGTAATAGTTTCAAAAAAGCCCGCCATTCACAGCCACTGAAACTGCTGATACAACGCATGCGCAGTGCAGTTTGGCAGCCAAATTGGGAGTACTGGTAAGGCCTCCCTCGTGAAAAGAAATACCAATTTAATACCGTTTCCAGACTAGTTTGAAACAAGTTTCAGTCTTTTTCTGGTATATACCCTTCAGCCTACACCTGAATTACTTCATAAATACATACATTGATTAGCAGTTCGAACTCGAAAGTTCATTGCCTCACTACCGGATTCGGGTAGTGTTTCTAGGTGGATATTTACTACCAATGTGGGCCCACCTAACCCACGACGCGACGGGCCAACAGCACGCAGTATTCCTGAACGGTCACCCATCCAAGTACTAACCGCGCCCAACAATGCACAACTTCAGTGATCTTACGAGAACTGGTGTTTTCAACGTGGTATCGCCGTTGGCGATTACTTCAAGGGCATTTAAATAGACACGTCTCCCTCTCCCTCTGCCCTCTCTCTTGTATAAGAATAGCTGTCTATATCAACAGACTAGCCAACGAGGACAACAGGACCATAGCCTTCTGGATGCCAGAAAGCTAGGTTTAAAACAGGCCTATACCTGCCCGTACTGTAATCTGAAGGTGGTACTTCTTTTCACGAAGGCTGATCGACGCGGAATTTTATAAACTCTCTAACAGTATTTTGTAAATACCCCCGGATGAATTGTTTGCATAGTTAGTCATTTTCCAAGTAAAGCCTATTCTTAATCCGACTCTCGTAAGTAAACGCACAATTTTTACTGGTAGTATACGTTGCCACGAATTTGCTCGAACTAGAGTTCGAGTCCAGTCATCTGTACTATTCATTATTTTAGCGAATGAAGAAACAAAACAAAATTCAAGACACCAGTGGAATTAATTTTCAGATAATTATGTTTTTCTTCGGGAATAGGTAAAAATCAGAAAGACGTTACATTATTTTCATATATTTCCATTGTTTATTTTGTGATTAATCTTCACATAAGCAATGGTTACTGTATTCATATAATCTCAATTCCCATCAAGTATCCGCGCTTTAATCGGAAAACCCTTATGCGTCTGTCACCCAAGGGAAACGGACGAGGTGCTGTAATTTTGTATGCGTGACACTCAATTTTAGATGGACATATATTTCTATCTGTAAATCTTATGCTGGTGATATATTGTGTATGCTCATCGCGATATATACTAATTTCTCTGCCAAACCAGCGGGCAGTCTCAGCTGGTCGTGGACCTGGCTCTGGAACTTTATAAAATAGAAAAGTATTTTTAATTAAAAAATAGGCTTAAAATAAATCGTAAAATTTAACACTAAAAAAATCAATGTTGACATGTGGGGGCTAGAGGGGCACCCCAAGTTCTGCATTTCACAGGCGCGGATCCAAGGACAAATCACAGGGGGGGGGGGTGAATTCGAAAAATTGTATACACATAGAGAGGTATGAATAATTAATTTGACCGATTGCTGTATATACAATTTCACAAATTTAATATTATTTTATACTGGTAATCATTAATTTAAGGGATTGCACGATAATTAATTAAGAAATCGAATAATGTTTTTGAAGATTTCATGAGCTTTTTAGCGAGTAAATCAAAATTTATGGAATTGCAAAGAATTTCTTATACTTCAAAAGGGTTTTGAAATATTTTATAGTATATTAAAGGTTTCAGTGTATTTTTGGATGCTTACAAAGAATGTGACAGGGTGAAATTTGCATACCTGTCACTTCAAATAGAACTTCCTTATGAGAACGGGCCCACGAAGAAAAATACCTAGCCATGGGCTAAGAGCAAAGGTCGCACCTCGATCCAAGAGCACTCAACATAATTTATAGAACTCAATCATTTATTCCTTTGTATACATCTGTTTGCATGTAAACAATCGCCACCTGTCAAAAATTGGAGATCGGCAACAACACCACGGAAACCAGGGATAAGTCCTCACGTCAGAGGTTTAGCAGGGGTTAATAGCGCACCCTGGATAAGGGAACTATCACCAACCCATAGTCCTACCATCTGATGTCTCCATGGTTACCAATTTCAATCCAAAATAGCGGGCCTCAAACATCCTGCCTGAATAGTATCGCAATTAATCGCCATCTTATACCGACCTCTGGGCGCCATGTCACCGATGCGTGACGTCACGATGTCCGCGCCGTCGACAACAATTCCATGGCAACCAGGATTAGGTTCTATCACGTCGAAGAATCGACAAGAGATACTAAAGCAACCTGAAATAAGTACCAATGACTAATCTACAAATCAACAATTCTTTTATCACCATGTTTACCGAACTCAGCCCGTGTAATGGCGGTCACTAAGCATCAAGCCCAGTTAACGTGCACGACTCCATCATCTCCAACCAGCCTCTGAGCGCCATATAACTGAGGCGTGACGTCATGGCACTCACGCCATGACAATACGATTCTGGATCTTGTGAAACTCGATCTTGTCAGTAACTATGGACCCCAGTTAAGCGCCATACTACTGGGATATGTGACGTCACGATCATTACGCGGTAACAAAATGATCGGAAACTTGCCGAGTGTGGCCTCATCGGTCGTCGGATGGATTGTAAAATGAACCTATCAACCATGGAATACAGCCGTTGCGGAGGAACTCTACCGAGCAAACTAAGGCTCCTCGTATTTTAACAACCCCATAAACCAAAATTCATCTCTTACTTGAATTATTAAGACCTCAATAAATTATTACTGAGGCAACACTAATTCAAGTAAGGTGTTGCTTTTAGGGTTTGTTACAAAATCATATTATCAAAAGATCTCTTTTGACGACTTCATAATTATTTGTTTTTAATTTCATTTTAAGGTTTAACTGTTATGGTAGCTATGGTAACTACATAACTATTAGATATTCTTGCTAATTTCAGTGAGGGGTTGATTTTAGAGGTCTCTAAAATACCTTTTTGTTATAATGCATTGATGGATGCCTTTTGACGGAATCGTGATGAATTTATTTTAATTCAGAATTTTATTCAAAGCTGTTTTGAACACTGAAAAACGACTGAACAACTCTGGTAGTAAGAGGTGCATATTTAGGTCAAATCATTAAAAAAACACAGTGCACTTTAATGGAGATAAAGATAACGCCGGAAAGCGCGGTCTTTATTAAGAACTAATTAAAACTGTACAATCAAAATATAGACAGAACCTGTTACTTGGCGAACGCGGTCTAACGAGACGAGAGAAGAACATTCGGAGACCGACCAACAAGACAATGTGTAAGACAGAGAGAGAGCACGAAAACGATAAGACTGGCTTAGACATAAAGTTTGATATCATGCAAAAAGAAAAGAAAATATAGGAAAAATCGAAGGAATATAAATGTAATAGGAACACGAAGAAAATAAAATTAAGACCACAAATTCAACATTCATAATGTCCAATTAACAACATTCCGCCCGCTTTTCTTCCCAGACGAAATAGACTCACGATGGATGCACATAAGATGAACGTGGAAGAAGACACAACTTAACGATTGGTTGATGAAGTGTGCTAGCCTTTGTTTTAAGAGTGACAATCCGAACAAGTCCATCCTTGCCAGGATGAAGCTGTAGAACCCGACCCATAGTCCATTGAGTAGGTGGAAGGTTCTCATATCGAGTGAGAACTAAATTTCCAATCTGTATGGATGGCGATGAAGTAGTCCACTTGGATCGAGGTTGATGTTCTTTCAAATACTCAGCTGACTAGCGATTCCAAAAATGATCACGCAATTTGCTGGATCAGCTGCCAGCTATTCAATCGATTTGGAAGAACGTCCGCAAGCGATGTTTCTGGAACTGCATTCAGCGGACCTCCAATCAGAAAATGTCCTAGAGTCTTCTTTTCTTCAAACGTCAATTTAGTTTCTCTAATGACTCGACGGAGATGGAATTTCGTCCATTTAACAGCAGCTTCCCACAAACTTACGATGTGAGGTGCTGCAGGAGGCTTGAATCTCCACTGGGTACCATGCAAAGTAAGATATGTAGCGACAGAAGCGAACTCTACTGATGCTTCAGAAAACATTTCCTTTAATTGACGATCTGCTCCCACAAAATTCGTACCTTCGTCACTAGACAACGTTCGACAAAGACCACGACAAGAGGTGAAGCAAATATAAGCAGCTATGAAGGCTTCTGCAGTGTAATCGAAAACCAACTCGAGGTGAACTGAGCGGGAGGCAGAACAGACGAAAATGCAAATCCAGGCTTTGTGGGAATAGTGACTTCGTCCTATGGAGGTGCGAACATTGATGGGCCCAGCATAGTCTACCCCCGTGTTGATGAATACTCGTTCAGGTGGAGTAATGCGGATGGAAGAGATAACCCATCAGCTGCTGCAAAGTATTGCCTCTATTTTTGACGCATTGAATACACCGACGAATCAATGCTCGTACCAAATTGCAACCTCGAAGAAACCAATAAGATGGTCGGGCCGTTCCAAGAGTAAGTTGGACACCCCCATGTAGACAGCGAAGATGACAATCACGGATGATGAGAGTTGTAAGAATAGACTCTGGAGGTAGAATCAACATATGCTTCTCATCATAGGTTAGAAGAGAATGCTTTAAGCGACCTCGTACACAAAGAAGTTGAACATCGAAAAACGGAGTCAACTTTATCATAGTGCTACTCTTAGAAATTTGCTTCTTTACTCTTCACAGCGATGATTTCATTAGAAAAATAGCGATTTTGTTCTTGCTGAATCCAGAAAAAATGAACCGTTCGAAGATCTGATGCAATTAATCTCGAAGGGACGACAATAGAACGACATTTCAAGGCGTCTGTGATTCGAAGACACCAAGCAGTGACTCGTAGCAAATTGTCTGAACACAAATAGCGACAAAGAAGCTTACAAGGTTCATTAACGCAAACTGCGATGTTGACCGTAACTCGACGTTCTTCCTTGGTCACTGTGTTCTCTGGAGGACCGAGTAGAGATGATGGCCACTCTTTTTGTCTTCTAAGCCACGGTGGACCATTCCACCAGAGAGAAAACTGTGAAAATTCGGAAGCTGATGAACCGCGAGAAGAACAGTCAGCTCGATTGTCTGCACCCGGAACATGATGCCAAATTGCTGAAGGAACGGTCGTTTGGATTTTCGAGACCCAATTCGCGACGTATGCCATCAATCTTGTTGGTACAGCTGAAATCCAATGAAGTGTGTTCATTGAATCATACCACAAATGTAGAGTAGCATTAAACTGAACTTGATTCTGAAGGTGAGCGACGAGACGAGCTAACAAGCTAAGGCACATAGCTCAAGACGAGGAAGTGTAACAGTTTGAACAGGAGCGACCTTCGTTTTTGACGTTATGAGTCCAATAAAACAATTTCCGTTAGGCGAAATTGTCTTTAAATAAACGACAGTACCATATACTTTTTCAGATGCGTTAGCGAAGCCATGAAGTTCGTAAGAGCACATCGGCGAACGAAATCCTATTCACCGAGGTATCCTGACTGCAGAGAGACGAGGAAGATTTTCATAATATTTTATCTAACGATGACGGACTCCTTCAGGCAAAGGATCATCCCAGGATGAATTAAGCTTCCAGAGTTCTTGGATGAAGATCTTTGAGACGAAGATAACAAGTGCCACCACCTTTAATAGGTCTTAGATCAACCTGGAAAATAAAACAATCGGTACTGGGTTGCCAAGTTAACCCCAGCATTGAAACCGATGTTTCTGATTGCCAAGCTATATCTGGAGACAATGCATCCAGATCTTCCGTAATGCGCTGCATTAGATCATGACTGTTTGAATTCCACTTTTTGAGCGATAAGCCGCCCGTCGTGAAGAGACTACGTAGTTGTTTGTGTAATTCAATATCATCTTCCAAATTACCCGCCCCTGATAAGACATCATCCACATAGGTGTGATTTTTTATCCCTTTAGCAGCCAAGGGAAATCGATCCCCTTCGTCAAGACCAATCTGCTGAACGGTGCGAAGAGGCAGAAATGGAGCACAAGCCAGGCTATATGTGACAGTGCTGAGTCGAAATACTTCAACTGGCTCATTTTGACTTTTGCGCCACAGAATAAGTTGAAGATTCTGCTCACCTCCGTGGACGATGATCTGTCTATACATTTTTCCGAAATCTGCAGAAAAGACGATGAAATAAAGACACCACTGTAGCAAAAAAAATTTGAAATATTCAACTGCAGTTTTGGCCCTGCATGAAGACACTCGTTTAATGAAGTTCCTTGACTTGATGGCCGAGATCCATTAAAAACTATTTGCAGTTTCGTGCTTGAACTAGCTTTACGCCAAACTCCATTGATGCTGAAGGAAAAATGACCGTGAGATGCTCTTTGGATCTGCAGGGATGTTGGCTGACTTCATATGCTGAAGTTGATTGTATTCTTCCATGAATTTGGAATACGCTACGTGAAGATGAACATCTCGCTTGAACCGCTCTTCCATATAAAGTAACATGCGAAGAGCTGGAGCTAAAGAATCTCCTAACGATGTGACGTCACTCTTTATTGGAAGGCGCACGACGTATCTCCCATCTTTAGTCCTAGAGTGAGTCTTTTCGAAATGTTTTTCACACTCTTCTTCATTAGTTGTTCGGAAACGCTTAGGAGGCACGACTTCTGAATCCTTCAAGAATTGTTGAAGGTCAAAGAAAAGTTCGTCTCTCTCAAAGAAATGGAACATATTAACTGTAAGTAAATCCAACGATCAGTTATTCCCTGTACTGTCACAAAGAATCCACCCGAAAACGGTATTCTGAGCTACAGGAGAGCCTGGGTGACCCTTCTGAAGACCTTGTTCAATTAATATTGAATAAACATCTACCCCTAAAATTAGATCAATCGGAGCAATCCCACTAAAGTTTGGATCTGCTAATTGAAGTCCAGTGATATGAGACCATTCCTCAAGACTAATTTGATGCTCTGGACGTTTAGAAATCAACTTCGGAAGAACAAGAGCCCGGAGTTGAAGTTTGAAGCTCGACTCACACCTTGGTGAGACAACGACGTTGAATGATCCACTCGATGTTCCCGACTTACTTTCCCCCACTCCTAAGCTAACAACAGGTCCTCTGGTATGAGGGAGTTGCAGACTTTGAGCAAGGGATTTATAGATTATGGACACCTCTGAGCCTTGGCCGATAAATGCTCGAACATATTTTGCATGACCAGCTGATCTAGTCACGTTGACCATTGCTCTTGTCAGAAGAATCAATGGTGATTTATTCTGACAAATCCGCATCACAGAAACCGCATGAGTAGATTGTGGTTGATGAGGCGTTAAACATGTATTTAGCATTATCGAAGAAAACTGTCCTGAGCTTGAAAATGGGTCATGAAGCACCGTATGACGTTTCGCCTGACAAATCTGACACAAAGTCTTCGAAGAACAATTCTGAAATGAATGAGGCACTAAACAATTGGTACACAATTTTCTTTGAAAAATGAACTCTTTATGTTGTGCTACAGACTGACTTTGAAACTGTCAACGCGACATTAGATAATGCAGTTCATGACATAAAAAACATTTCCTTTCCTGAAATGGCTTCTTCGTAAGCTGTTCTTTAGACGGATTTTCCTTCATTGGCTGCTCTGTAATTGCGGTTACATTGGCTGTTGTAGAATTCGACGACTTTGTGGACTTTCCAAAACTTTTTTTTTTTTTAAATTGAGACTTTGAGGATTGGTGAGACGAGGACTGATTGGACTGATTTGGAGTAGAATCTAAAACTTCCCTTGTTCAAATTCTGGTTTGTTAGAATGTTTTCAATTGGTCAAACGTTGGAGGATTCGTGGAATTTCCAATAGAAGTTTCCCAAACACGGCGATACTGACGATCTAATTTCTCTACAGTAATATATACTAGCCACGATGACCATTTGTCGACCGGTTCCTCTAAGGCAGACGAAGCTTTGATGTTACCAACCATTGCATTATAAACTTCCTTCAGAGCACTCCAAGTCACAGCTTTCATTTGCTGAATTGAAAAAAGCTCAGCCAAATGAGAGTTGATAAGAACTCTTTTATTTTCAAAGCGCTCCGAAAGCAGATACCAGCAACGTTGATAATTGCCTTGAGTTATCGGAATTCAATGAAGAAGTTGAGCTGCTTTACCTGTGAGACTGGATTTTAAACAAAGATGTGAACAAATCCTTGAAATTTGCCCACTCCGTGTAATTTCCAGACAATTTAGGCAATTCAATCTTTGGCATTGATCGATAATATAATCCCGCAATTTGTGGAGCTGAATAATTCATCGACGTAGAAGCAAGGTCATTCGAGAGTTTTTCCAGTTTGTCCATAAAGGCTCCCTTCGCGACTAGATATGCTTCTTCGGTGGTTGCATAGAAATTACTAGTGAAATAAATGTTCGTGGCATTCTGATCGAGACCAAAGTTCGTTCAGTGATCTTTTTCAATTTTGGAGTATTTTCAAAAGCAGTTTAGATCCGACAGCAAAGCTCAGTTTGCTCCAAAAAGTAACTCGAAATATACATTGTGAAAAGAAAAAAATCGATACACGTTAAAATGAGAGTCCCCGAATACAATCTTTAACAATGAATTAAATAAAAATTGTTTGTATCGGGTAAAGCAGGCCGCTAATAAGAGATTTTTTTAAAAAATTTTTTATTAATTTAATGTTTATAGTCGCATCGACTGCCAGGGTCATTAGCGACTGTACTATAGGGTTAATTATAAACTGTAGGGTAACTGTGGGATAGTATACCAAGGGACAGAAGCGAAGCTTTCTGAAAACACATCCAGCGTCGCTTCCTGCTTCGGGAATCGAACCCGCGCCATCGTGGCTGCCAAGGCTGCAGTGTTGGAACATTAGACAAGCACGATACCATCTGAGCCACGATGACTCCCTTAAGAGAATTATTATTCCAATTCAAATTGTAAATAAGTTCGAAAATTGCAAGTGCTGAATTATAAGCAAAAATCTGGATGGTATTGACAACTCAATGCTCACCAATCTATCGAACCCGTGTAAAGGTTATGAAATCCATGGACAACTGTCTGTATGACTTCACGGAAAATTGAGAAAATCCTTCAGAATTGAGAAAATGCATCCAATTTAATAGTCACATAGTCACAAACACTCATTGATGCTCTATCATAAATCAAAATTTTATGAAAGCATCTCGCTAGTATAACTGTCACAAAATGGTCACAATTCAAAGAATCGTTTAAGTCACAGTACACTGACGTTGCACATTGCACATTCAGTCAACAAGTCAGAAGCTAATATTAGTTGGTTTTACTCTATAAGTTTTAACTAATGCTACATCAGATAGCCTTTCCAATTTTGGTAAGGGATTGCTTCCAGGGGTACCTAAAATATTTTTTTATATAAACTGTCTTAATGAAAGTCTTCTAAAGGCATTGTGATGAATTGTTTTCAATTCCTGATTTTACTTGAAGTTTGAACTAAAGTTATAGCAGATAGCTTTACTAATTCCAATAAGGGGTTGCTTTTGGGAGTTGTTCGAACATCTCATTGTTTAGTTTTCATTATCAATATAGCTGCCAAATGGAGCTAGTCATAAAGTATTCGTTTATTTACATTTGTCACTTATCTATTTCGGTAGGAGATGTATTTTGTATCATTTTTAATTATTTCGCACGATTGTGGACGTGTTATGTGGTCTCTCCGCCCTGACTACAAATTTGGGCATTTTTCTGGACTGAAATTTGTTGGTTGGAAATCTTTCCTTTAACCAGCATTCGCCAGTCAAAATTAAGGTATGGTTTTTCAGGATACAGATTAACAATTTACAAGATTAAATAATTATTATTGACGAGTTTTCCACGAATTTCTAAAGAATCTCGACAACAGATTGTGGGGTTTTCTAAAAGGATTTCAACGTTTTTGAAAGCTTTTAGAGTGTATCGTAAAAGATTCAGAAGGATTTCACGAGATTTCAGGGAAGATTTGAATTGTATATCCGATAAGAAAAATAGTTAATCTCTCGATTCAATTTATAAAATATTACATGACACCATTTATTTGCCGTTTTTCAAACTATATCCTACCTTGACAATTTTCAAATATTGGTTTGCGGCGCTATTTGTTTTTTATGGGGTGGGGGCAAAATGATAAATTAGCACTGGTTGCAAAAAAGGTTGACTACGGCGCTACCCAGATTTAGCCAAAATTAAGCCCTCTTTTTAGCTGCGGAAATACTTACATCCTTGCTTATTATATGCTCCTGCATTGTCAACTCTTGCAATTACCTCCTGGCCTTCATCATCTATCGTGGTCACAAAGAAAAAGATGCCATTTTTAAATTCCAAGAAGACTATGCCATCTTCTGCAGTTACTGGTTTATTGCCTTGAGTAAACTCGATATGGATGGGTGTTCCTTGCTGATTATCCCACACAAGAACCTCTCGTCCCTCATACATGAAATTTCGAGAATGTGGTCCAGGGGGTCTGACAGCATTTAATTCTGTAAAAATAAAATTAATATCTGTGATTCAAAAACATGAAAAACCAATTCATAAACAAGTGTGTTCATACGAGGTGCGAAGGTACAATGTCTTGAAAAAATTGGGAAATCGAAATTCGCTACATCCAATTCAGAAGGCAATATTGCTGAACGCATGCCGCATCGTGCGAAGTTTAATAAATGTTTGCTCATTCTTACGGAGAAAATATTTTCTACAACTCTACTATTTTCAAGTTTTAAAGTAAATTTTTCTATAGCTGGAATCGTTAGTTTTTCAAAAAGACCACATTTCCTAAAAATAACTATATTTGAATATTTTTTACTTGTTTCTAAAACTAAAAACAGCAGAGTGGTAGAGAATGTATTTACTAGAAAAACTTAGCCTTCATTTACTAAAGTTCAACTATTTCTAATAAAATTTTGAAAAAGCGACCGTAAAGTTCAAATTAAAAAAAAAATTATACTTTTTCATAAGACTGAAACTCTATTCATTGTAAATAATGATGTACTTTTCATACCCCTTTAACCTCTTCACTTCCTTCCCGCTCTTCCATCTCCCACCATCCTTTCACTCCTTTTCCTGAATCCCCTCTTCTTTCTTCCTTTCCCCAAACCATCTGCAGCCCTTCCCTAATACACTGTTATTCCCCTCCTTTCACACAATCCCCCTCCAACTTCTTCCAAAATTTGTATTATAGGGGGCGCGCTTACCAACAAAACTGATCAAAACCACGAAGGCAAGAAGCAGAGTCCCAAGAAGGATCTTAATTTTTCTTGTTTTCTGAGAATAAGGAAATATTCCAATGTGTGTAGACCACGTAATAGAAGCAAAAGAAAATCTTATCAGCCAGAACGTACTATCAAAACCAAAAACAGCGCCTAATAAACCTTGGTCTCTATCCTTCTACTAACACCCGGAAAACATTTGTCAATCAAAGTTTGCCTGGTAATTCTAAAAGATATCTCAATCTTCAAGTGTATTAAATTGATAAAATTACAGAAATTTTGGGAATTTATTAAAAGGGGCAAAAATTAGCACTTGCCTAGATTGTTACTATTATTAATTTTATTATTATTAATAAAAAAAACTAGCCAAGCTTTGAGTTTTTCATCTTTTAGTACAGTCTTAAAAATTCTCTGCGTCAAATTATGTAAGATACGAAAAATGATGAGAGGATACAAATTGTGCACACCAAAAAGATTTAGAAATATCTCTTTTATCACTTTTACATAGGACGCGTAGTTTTTGTTTTATTCGTAAAAAACAGTATTAAAAATTTAAAAAATTAACTTTTTGGACAAATCTCAATAGCCACGAAAAAAAAATCAAAAGAACCACACAAGAGACGAAAGAAAATGAAGAGACAAGTGTTGTTCAACCAAAAAAGACCTGTAATTTCGTTATTAACTTTTGTTAGAAAAATACATGAAAAATTGAAAAATTAATTTTTTGGAAAAGCGACACAAGCTACAATGACATTTTATTTAACAAAATTTTTCGCCTAAATTATATCTACAAATTTGCTTATAACCACCTTACGCTAAGATGCGTATTTTTAGTTCAAATCATAAGAAATAACATTGAAAATAAACAAATCAAATTTATGGAAATTGATTCAAACTGTCAACGAAATAAAATTTTTCTAAACTAAGTAATAACATCTTGAACCAAAGACGATACATTCTCAACTAAACAGGTGCATTTTCAACTAAAAAGGATAAGGTGTCTACAAAAAGCGATGATTTTTTAAACTAAAAAAAAAACGATTTTTCGAAAAAAAAAACGGTTTAATTTTTAACATAAATTTTTGAAAAATAACTGGAACCTTTAACTAAATAATTGAATTTTCACACAAAAAACATTAAATCTCAACAAAAAATGGAATAGTTGATATTTCTTGAACCAGAAGATTTTAGTATACAATCAAAATCCGTCGAATTTAACTATGAAAAAAAAATATATAAATATAAAATATAAATAAATATATAAATATAAATAAAAAATAGATATAATATATATATGTATATATATATATATATATATATATATATTGCATTTTCAGCACAATAGATGAATTTTCAATCTAAGAAGACGACTTCTTCAGTTCAATTTTCAACCCTAAAAGTTGAATTTTCAACAAAAAAGTTCATTTCCAAAACTTTTTTACCATAAACGATGAATTTGTTACCAAGAGACTAATTATCAACCAGTTGAATTAAACGAAAAGAAGAATTTCTTACAAAATAGTTTTATCCTCAACCAAATAGATGAATTTCAATCAAGAAAAATGAATTTTGTACCAAACAGTTAAATTTCTAACTTAAAAAGACATTTTTTGAAGCAAAAATGGAATCGTCAAAGTTTCAGTTTCAAAAATTAATTTTTATCAGAGAAAAATGTATTTTTTACCAGTTGAGTTTGACCAAAAAAGACGATTTTTTAAAATAAATAGTAGATATAGTTTCATTTTTAACTAAATATTTGAATTTTCAACCTAAAATATCAGTTCTTAACAAAAAAGGTAATCCTTAGCAAGAAATTTAATTTTGAACCGAATTTTTGAATTTGCGAGACAAAAAGACAAAATTTGGTACAAAACAGTTCAATTTTCAACTTAAATAATGAATTTTCAAACAAAACAGAATTAATTTTTAATGAATTAGTTCAAATTTGAACCATATAATTGGATTTTTAACCAATAAAGATGAATTCTTAACTAAAAATGTAATAGTTAATACTTCTACCAAAAAATATTTTAATTTGTAATAAAAAACAGTAGAATTAAACCAAATAAGTGAAATTTGCAAAAAAAATGAATTCCTAGCCAAAAGAGATTAATTTTCAACTAAAGAGTTACGATTTTTAACAAAAAAATATAATTCCTACTAAATTTTTTCAACACAAAAATATGAATTTTTAACGAAAAAGAATGACATTTTAAGTAAATTTTTTCATTTGCGACTAGAAAATATGAAAGTTGAATTTAAAATCTTAATTTTTAACAAAAGATGAAATAGTTATATTGGTATTAAAAAAATAAATGAAAATGGTGAAGATTAGAAAAAAAATGTTTAACAAAAGAGTTCAACATTCCACCCAAAGATAATCTTTTAACGAAGAAGGTTAATTTTATAAAAATGGAATAGTTGAATTTTCAACCAAAGAGATGAATCTTCAACGAAAAAAAATCATTCTTAACAAAATAGTTTAACTTTGAACCAAGTAGTTGAATTTTTGACAAAAAATTACTTTTTGACAAAATATTTGCATTTTCAACAAAATAATTAGAGTTTCAACCAAATAGTAGAATTTTTTATCAGACGATAAATATAATAGTAGAATATTAAACTAATTTCTTTCGGTTGTAATATGCCTGATATTTTAATTTTTTTATTATTGTTGTTAAATGTAAGAATTATTTAATGTTTATAATAAATATAAAATTTTTTCTTCTTTAGACTATCTGAAACCACGATTCAGAAATTTCTTTCTTTTGGCGAGAAAATAAGCCCTTATTTTTGCCAAATTAAAAAAATATATCTTTCGATGTTGCTACAGAGGTTTCTATAATTATCGTTTCATGGCATTGGTTCAAAATTCTACTATTTGTTTAAAGACTTAACTATTTTGTTAAAAATTCGTTTTTTTTTTTGTTTGAAAAGTAATTTTTTTAACTGAAATTTTAACTATTTCGTTTTTGATTGAAAATTGATCGTTTCTTAGTTGAAAATACAACTATTAAATTTCTTCTTGGGAATTCATATTTTTTGGTTAAAAATTCAACTACTTGATTGAAATTTAAAATACTTTCTTGAAAATTCACTTCATTAGTTGAAGATCCATTTCTTTGGTCAAAAACTCAATTAATAGATCGGCAGTGTGGATTTCGCCAAGATCACCTTCAACGGGGGCTTCGCGTACATTTAATAACTACCTGTCTGTCAGTAACGCTACTGTAACAATCGAACTCTATCCTGTCTGTCTGTTCAAAGTAACGTAACGACCTCTCGAAAAATGAAAAAACTGGACAGAATATAATAACCTATTGCTATGATTTGGTTTTTCATATTTATTTAGTTTAACCATTATAAGCCAAATAATACAATATCATATTATTCTACTGTTCTATTCTATTGTTCTATTGTTTTTTTCAATGATGATTCATTTTCATTAGAAGAATTGTTTTCAATTCCAATTTTGAATTGCGCGCCAACTGCGGCCAACCAGTGCGCGGCCCAAACGCAAGCGCAGTAGCAAAAGGCGCCAACATTGGCATCACTGATCAAGATGAAGCACAGTAAAGCAAGCCAGAGTAAAACAAGTCAGAGTATAGCATGAGCTCTTCGAGTCTTGTTTTAATAACTAGTATACAGAGAGAAATCTGTTGCGAGTATTGCATGGGAACGTACTATGCGGAAAGCGTAGCACGTGTGCCATACTAAAATCGCCTCGATTCGTGCAATTCCGGTATTAGAATCTCTAGTTGGAATAACGCAGAAAAGCGATGCGAAGAAGGCGTGCACACCGATGCACTAAACGCACCAGTCCCACCATACTGAAAACGCACGGAGGAGTCCGTGCGAGAATAGTACCGGTCCCGAGCGTTTTTAAGATTTTCGAACTGCGCATGCTTGCGGTTACCATGGGCGACAAGCGAACCTTTATAAACTCCTACCTTATTATTGAGATTTCATACAAGCAACAGTTGATAATTTTCACTTGCTTTCACAATAACACAAATTTGTTCACATAAAAACACCGTACTGAGATCACGAAAAATCACTGACCGTAATCGTCCGAACACGAGAATCAACCACAAACAACAACACTGAACGCGTCTACTTGTTGCCTATGGTAACCGCAAGCATGCGCAGTCCGAAAATCTTAAAATCGTTCGGGACCCGTACTATTTTCGCACCGACTACTCCGTGCGTTTTCAGCATGGAAGTATTGGTGCGTTCAGCGCGTCAGTGCGCATGCCCTTTTCGCATTGGACACTTTGGTACTAAGGCAGCACGGTTACCGACCGATGATTGCAATCTTCTTTTACATTATCTGCATCGAACACTCGCTTGCGACAAGAGCAATTCCGATGCGATACTCGCAACAGATGTCTCTCCGTGTAGTCTTGCGCGCGCCAAGGCGCGCGCCAATTAATTTTTTTTGTGAAGAAGAATAAACCAAATACTTATTTTTTCTATGTTATTTATATTTAATTAATGTTACAAAATATTTGTAAAAAATAATTAGAAGGCACTAAATTTTATTATTATTATTATTATTATATTATTATTTATATTATTCGTTTAAACATGTAGATGAGCATATAAATTTCAAATTGATAAATACTACGAATAGTATTAATTTTCATTATTATATAAGCTTTACAAAGTTTAAAAAAAATGAATGATACATAGAATAGTGGCAGTAATTACTAATCTTTCAGTTTTCAAGAAATATGATAACAAATTTTTAAATTGTCTATTTGCCAGGAAATTATTGCCGTTTATACTCCATAGTAATCCATTCGCCACTAATATTTTATTATGCATTGAGAGATGTAGGAATTTTTTTCATGAAAAATTAATTTTCTAATTTTTATCATAAATGATGCACGTTATTACGAAAAAGTAAAATGTATTTTAGTATAACTTTTTTATACATCAACATTTTTGTGTGAACATTTTTATCGCATCTGTTGTTTACGTCAAAATGATAAAATTCTTTTATTATGGAAGAAAATTATCCTGCCGATAGAACTTTCCAGGCCTTTATAAACGTTACAGTATCTTTCTTATTAAAAGATAAATTAAACAAAAACTTTTCAAACCATTTTTTCCCCTTCTGCGAAAATCTGTCAATTTTTTATTTTTCAAAAATTCTATCTTGGTTGATAAATTCGTGTTTTGATTGGAAAATAGTGTCTTTAGTGTATTTTTTTCAAAATAGTAGCAAAACAGCGTCATCGCTTGAAAAAAGTGTCAAATAGTGTCAATAGTGTGTTTTGAGCCCGAGGCCTGAATTTGTAGTTTATTATTCTAAGGGCGACTACAGCCTAATTTATTTAAAAATAGTGACCTATTCAAACCGAAAAAAGCAGAGAAATTTCCCTACAACAAACGTCTTGGAAATGCCTTGGAGTCTTTTAAAATTCTTCACATGTTTATTTTGATTATTTTAAAATTAATTTCAAGTTGAAACTTTTTAAAGCTTTCGAAAATGCCTTGACATCTTCTAAAATACTCTTAAATAGTTCCAATTCTCTGAAATCAATTAAATTACTGAAATCAATTGAAAACTCCTAAGAATCTTTTAGAATAATCTAAAAGTTTTCAAGTCCTCAAAACTTTCTTAAAATTCCCTGAAACTTTTCAAATCTCTTTAAATCAAATGAAAATTCAAAAAATATTTGAAATTCTCTGAAATCAATTACTGAAATAATTTAAAAATTCCTTGGATGCTTGCAATTTTTTTAATCTCTTTAAAATCAAATGAAAATTTAGAAAATAGACTAAAATATTTAAAATCCTTTGAAATTCCTTCAAATTATTCAAATAAAAAACTTCCTTGGAGTCATTAGAAATTTCACAAAATATTTCAAGACCTTTTAAAACTTTGAAAATCACTTAAAACTTTTTAGAGCTTTCGAAAATTCCTTGGAATCTTATAAATTACTCTAGAATATTGCAAATCCTCTGAAATCAATTAAAGTACCAAAATCAAATGAAAAATCATTGGAATCTTCAAGAAAACTCTAAAAGTTTTCAAATCCTTAAATTTTTTTTGAAATTCCTTCTAATTGTTGAAATCTCTTGAAAATACATTGGATTTTTTTGAAATACCCTAAAATATTCCTAATCTTGAAAAATTCCTACAAAAATCCTTTTAAATCAATTAAATTACTAAACTCAGTTGAAAATTCCTCGAAATCTGTTGAAATATCCTCAAATATTTAAAACCCTTTAAAATCTTTTGCCATTCATTGAAATTATTGACATCTCTTTCAAATGCTTTGGATTCTTTTCAAATGCCCTAAAATATTCCCAGTCTTTTAAAATTCCTTCAAATTATTAAAATAAATAACAAGTTCCTTGGAATCTAATGAAATTCTTTCAAATATTTTTCTACAAAATATCAATTTGGAATCTTTTAGAATCAATTGAAATTTTTTAAATCCTCTGAAATCCTATTAAATTAGTTAAATTAATTTAAAATTCCTTAAAATCTTTTATTATACCTCAAAATATTTCAAGTTCTTTGAAATCTTTTGAAAATCCTTGCAATTGTTTGAAGATCTTGAAAATTCCCTGGATTTAAAAAAATACCTTATAGTCTTTAAACATCTTTGAAATCCCTTCAAATTATCAAAATCAATTGTTTAAAGTGTCGGTGTTTTTTTTAATAGGAGTGCGCCTTAACAGCGTAAAAATGCCTAATTTGAACATCTTTTTAAATTATACAATTTTTGATCTGTAGACATACACAGATCTCTGACAAATCTTTTCAAACCGAAAAAAAGAATTCTTTGAATGTGCGTCACTATAAGCAAATGGAGATTTCAATCCTATAGGGAAAGTAGAACGGAAACATACACGAGTTTCACAAATGATATTTAATATAATAACTATAACTAAATTATAATTGAAATCACAGTCACAGAGCGCAAAAATGATTGATTTGTAAATTTCTTGTTTGCGTAAAAAGTTTAAAAACAGACTACCATCACAATTGAAGTTATGGTTCATTAGTCAACCTCTTTCTATCTCTGTCTCTACTTAACACACTAACAGTAACAAGCCATGACGCTATACTCTTCTCTTTCTTAACTTTATTTCTTTCATCATATTGTATTCATTTGCAACACGCGGATTACACGTCTGCTCCAATGTCACCGCGCATTAATAAATACAAAAAACACGTGTCGTATTACTGAACTCGAACTATAATTCGATTCGATTACTATTTCCCACAGTGATCCCGAAAAGACCACCATGACATGCGCATGCTCCGACTGAATGGCGCTTATTGGTTCTAGTTCGCATCCTCATTGGGAATTCAAATACATGCGCGTACTAGAGCCAATCAACTATATTACATTTCAAACATGCGCAGATAAAGGCGACTCAAATGGCATTACTGATTTCAAATGCAGTACCACACACAGAAATACACTACTTTTGAGCGAAGAGGATATGAGCGGTCTACAGTAAGGAAGCGTTACGGAGCGTTACTCTCGAAAATCGTCATAATCGAAAACGACAATATCGTTCAGAGATTTCTTGATGAGGAATGAGCGACTTTTTAGCTCCCTAGGAGGCGCCAGCGAAGTTACATGAGTTCCCACAAAATTGTAATCCAAATTGAGCAAAGGAACATTTTTTGAAGAAAATTATTAGCAAATAAATGAAACAAAATATGAACTGTGGACCGCAGCTCAATAGAAGGTTGAACTGCATTTTCCAAGTCTAGCCTATTTTTAATTCGACTTCGGTAAGTAAACGCACAATTTGAACTGGTAGTGTACATTGCCACGAATTGGCTCGAGCACCGTTTTTTTATTCCAGTGATTGAATCAACAAAAAAAAATGAGACACCGGTAAGATTAATTAACAGATAATTATGTTTTTCTTTGGGGATAGGTAAAAATAAGAAATATCTAACATCAATTTCATATATTTCCATTATTTATTTCATAATTATTTCTCATATGAACAATGGCTACTACACACTGTTAGAAAAATCTGTATTAAATTTATTACCAATGTATATGAAGTCATTTAAACTTGAAAACTCAAAGTGCTGTTATTTCTTTAAATCTTAAGAAGTATTCGCAATTGAAGTAATAATCTAGAATTCGTCGATTGAATTACTTTTCATGATTAAAGTGCAACGTAAATGTGGAACTCTTTCCAAAATTTGCCCTGAATGGTAGAAATTGAATGTGAGTACAGTTGATTTTAGGTTGATTTATTTATTTATTTACGTAATTGAACTTTGCGAATTAAAATCTAATTTTATTTTTGATTTATTGTCAGACGGTATCATGTTTTATTATTAGGAATCAAAAATTACTGCTCATCATACTTCGATTTTGTGTAAAATGGAATTATCTGAGCGATTATCATGAATGAATATGAAATTTAATAAAGACGCACCTAAACAGCGATTTTATATGCTTGAGATATTAATTTTAATATACATTGGTATTTTGAATTTAACACTATTTTTAACCGCGAAATAATTTTTCCAGCACGATTCCCATATAGTATCCGCGCTTTAATATCCAGAACCTTATTCTCATGTTTTGTCTATAGATTAACGTATCGGAAGTAATTTTCCAACGTTCCATCCCACTTTCAGATGGAATTACATTTCTGTCAAAAAATCTCACGCTCCTTGGAAGATTTTTATGATCACGAAATATATCAACTTGTCTGGGAAGGCCATCGACGCGGACTCTCTCATTTGTTTGTATGTGTGGTGGCCCTTTGTTAGAAACAAAAATGAATTTCAATTATAAAAGAGTTTTAAAATAAATTTCAAAACTGAGTAGTAAACAAATCACTGTTGATATGTGGGGTCAAGCAAAGCACCCCCAATTCTGCATTTCACAGGTGTGGAACTAAAGAAGTGACCTAGGGAAGGGGAGGGGGGGTCCTCGTACAATTGTATACACATAGAAAGGTATAAATAATAATTAATTTTACCAACTGCTGTATATACAATTTCACAAATTCAGTATTATTTCACTCAGCAATCAGTAATCTATGAGATTTCACAATAATTATTTAAGGGATGTAATAATATTTCAAATATTTCATGAGCTTTTCAGAGATTAAAGCAGAATTTATGGGAATGCAAAGAATTTGATATACTTCATAAGGATTTTGAAAGGTTTCAGGGAAGTTTTGAACGATTATAAGGAATTTCAGAGAATGATAAATATTCTAAAGGATTTTTATCCAGTGATTTTAAGTGAATTTTAACGGATTTTAATAAATATAAAAAAAATTCTAAGCATTTTATCATTTTCTATAAATTGCGAAGATTTTATCAAGAATGGTGGGATTTTGAAGAACTTTGAATATTTGAAGATAATTTAGAAATATCTCGGCTAATGTGCAGCAATTTTAAAGAATCCCCTTGAATTTCGAAATATTTTTAATTATTTCGTGGGGTTAATAAGATTTAAGAACACTGAAAATACGGAATATTGTTTTTTCTAGGGTTTTCAACTAAAGTTTAACATTGCTGAGTTGTGAGAATTTTAATTTTTTACCTAGGAGAAGCAAATATCGCATTCAGAAATGCAGAATCAAGGGTGTGCCGCTTGCCCCCACATGCACGGCCTAATCCCAGTTTACGGTAACTCAATGCATATAACTGATTTTAAATTGGGTTATAATTATTTCTATTTATTTTTTTTTAATTGTTGAAGCTGAAAACAGGGCTAAATTTTGGCACAATCAGGGCAGCCACTAGTTGGCTAATAATACTGGACCAAGCTCTGCCTTTTTCGGTTCGATGCCCACATTAAGAGCCGTATGCCGTACGGAGGCGCTAGTGCACAAATAAGTTACTTAAAGAAGTGTGTAAATATCAAATTTTGAATAAAAATATTACCATTTGAAGCCTGGGAATCACGACACTATTAACACTTTTTTGGGTGTAGTTCCGAATAGCCCTTCCCAGCTAACACAGTTACCATCCTGAGTAGTCACATGCTTGTAACAAGATTCAGAAAACCAGTCACTAGTGACTTCCCTGATGGTCACCCAGTGACAACATATTTCCCACTAAAAGCAGTAACATGTTACAAGCGAAGCAGGTAACATTATCTCATCAGAGTAATCACATGCTTGTAACAAAGTGATGTTTGGATAAAAAACGTGCAATGACAGATTAACCTCCAAATATGCAGCGTTTCGAATTAAAAATTATTAATACTCTTGCAAAAATGTTAGAATGGGACATAGTTAAGTGATTAATAATTCCCGGGAAAGTGATATAATATTATAGACTTCCAACTTGATGAAATAACATATGAACACATCTTTTATAAACGAAATAGCGAGATTTGTCAGCTGAACCTTCACGAAAACGAAGTGGCATAAGTCACTTCTAACCTCTAAAAATATAGGTTAGAACCAAAATGTAAATAAATGTAAATAGAAATGAAATATTGAATTTCAAATAATTAAATAAAGTATTTATGTTCTAATGAATTTTTTATATGCAAAGTGTTATTATAATTAGCAGCTTTTTAAAAATAATTGTGAAAGATTATAAGAAAAAAGTTTTTCAAGATTCCTAGGGAAATTAAAGATTATTTTTTATTTTGAAAAATTAACTTTACCAAAATATTACGAAAGATTTCAAAAGATTCACAAAATTGTCAAAAAATAATCCGGAAGATTTCAAGCAAATTTGTTTAATTTTGTAGAATTTTTGTGATATTTCAAGAAATATTTGAATCCGTTCAAAAAATATTTGGATATTTAAAAAAAATTTCCAAAATAATTTAAAAATTTTAAACAAAATGTAGATTTTTGAAGATTCTGAAAGGAAATATTGAAGTTTTTTTAAGAATTTGGAAAGGTTTTAAGATGATAAAAATTTTTCTTGATATTCCTCCAAAAATTATTTTTTATTTGGAAAACATAATTTTAAGGGAATAATTAATAATATTTTAAAGCAAAAACAAATTTGTATGTATAAATAAAAATTTAACAGCAATTCAATCAATATATAATAATTATTTGATACTACTTGAAATATGATATAATTTTCAATTTAAACTCGAATTTAAAAAGTGTTCAGTTTGAAAAAAAATTCGCAAATTTATTGATTCATTCTTTAATTGACAGCATTAAAAATGATAACGTGGATTTCTATTTTTTAACTGAATCTGAATTTTTGAACTGTACAATTTATAAAAGTTCAAAAAAAAAGTTCATTTTGCAGTATAAATGCATTTAATTGAAATTTTGTCAATTAGAGCGTCTTAATAGCTTTCATTTATAAATAAAAAATTTTTAATTTCAATTTTAAAAGTTTGTAATTAAAGAGTTTTTAAATTTTATTGACAGTGCAAAAGGAAATTAGTATTATCAGTTTGTTTTTAAGTTATATAAATATAATAATTTTCCTAAGAATTTTGAGAAAATTCAAAAAGATTTTTGAAGATTTCAGATGTATTGAAAAACAATCTAGAAAATTTAAAAGAACATTTTTTTTCATCGCAGGATTTTACAAACTATTAGGAAAAACTCGAGTCCATTTATAAGATATTTAGGACATTTAGATGTTCAGAAGAAATTAAAAAATATTTCATAAATTTTTAGAAGTCTTTTCAAATTTTCAAATTTTGAATTGTCTCATAACATGTGATCACTGGGGAACTTCTCACGATAGTATCAGGTTAGCTGGGTTACCTACTGTTTTTTGAAACTCCGTATATTTATGTATTTTGACCCGCTGATTACGAAACTCATAGTGAAAACTTGCGAAAATTTGACTTTCATGGTGAAAACCATGAAAATCATGAGTTTTCACGTCTATTTCGAGAATGATTGAAAACTTCAAAAAATATAGTTGAAAGAAGGTGTAGACTTAGTCAAAATATACATTTTATATTTCACCCATTTTTTTGTACGAATGAAAGTTTTCGAGATATTTGAGGATAAGGATGAAAACTGCATGCCTATCCCTGCCGAAAATGTAAATATTTGTCTGGCCACACAAATAATGTTGGTCAAACCCGTACCCCTTTCTGAAGGTATGAAATTTTCATCTTTATCATCGAATATCTCGAAAACTTTCACTTGAGCGAAAAAATTGGATGAAATATAAAATGTGTATTTAGAGTGGGTCTACAACTTTTGTTAAAATTATTTTAAAATGATTTTTCTGGGGTTTTTATGGTTTTTACCATGAAAATCACATTCTATGCCAATTTTTATTATGATTTTCGTAATCAGTGCGACAAAATACATGAGAATACAGAATTTAAAAAAAAACGGAGTTAAGGACTATTCAGAACCTTATACCTTTTTTTAACGGTGCAACTATTGCACTACTGATAGATTTAATGCTTTCACAATGATTCGTTATAATAAATTTAAAATTTAAAGTTCAAAATTTTAAAATTTTAAATTAAAGCTTTTTTGGGTTTCAATCGTGTGTGAAACTATGAATGTGGCCGACGTTTCGTGAACATTGGTCAGCCCTAAAGAAGTGAACTGCAATGTTCACGAAACGTCGGCAACATTCATAGTTTCGCACACGATTGAAACCCGAAAAAGCTTTAATTTAAAATTTTAAAATTTTTAACTTTAAATTATTAATTTATTATTTTACTACTATTTATAAAAATATCACACTAATGCTGCTTTCGAAAATTTATATTGAGGGGAAAAATAAAAAAAATACTTCAGCAAACGTGAAAAATAATTAAAAATGACGGAACATAACATCTTCTACCGCCATCCACAAGTGATAAGTGTAAACAAACCAATACTTTATCATCAGTGCCATCTGACAGCATCGATATTACCGGAATAGGTATATTAGCTCCCTATTCAAAAAATATTAGAATGCACAGATACCATTTTTGCACAATTTATCATAATGCTAACAATAAAGAGTAAGATAACTATTTTATAAATTTTAAACACAGAAGAAAATAATTTTCAAATTCACTGAATGATTTCAAAAATCTATCTCACCTTAATTTTCTAAAAATTGAAACTAGGTTACAAATTAAAGACAATTTACATTATGCCTTCACAAGACTACCCTCGACAATCTAAATAACTCAACCCACCTTAAATAACAATAAGTTTTAACAACCATCAAAGAAAACCCCATATTGAAATAACGAAGGCTATCTGATATATGTAATACTATTTGTAGCTTGCGGAAGAATAACATATTACGAATAACTCATCGCAAATCCTTCAGAAGACATTCCTCCTTACAGCCCAAATGATAAAATAACTGAACGAATTTTTCAAGCAGCCCCTTACTTGAATCAGAAAGGCTATCTGATATAACATTAGTTAAAACTTTAAATAAAATAAAAAATTTAGAACAATTTGTAACAATGGCTTCAGAGGATATGCCTTAACATATCCTGAATAAAAAGATACGTTCACAGCCCCTAGAAGCAACCCCTTAGTAAGATAAGGGAAGAGTATCTTGATAAAACATTAGTTAAAACTTCAAATAAAATAATAAATAAAAAATAATTAATCACAATGCCTCACGAGGAGCTTCCTTAGACACCTTTCATAATGATGTATTTCAAAAAACCCTTACTCAAATGAGGAAGGCAAACTGATACAAAATTATTTGAAGATCCAATTAAAATTGAAGATAAAGAATTTATGAGAATACCTTTCATGGTCTTGTCTTGATACCCCCTGGTAATAATGCCTCATAGTAACCCCTTGAAGCAACCACTTACTGGAATTAATAAGGCCTCACTATAATGATTACGGACACGTTAAAACTTGGGGTATCAAATTGTTGCAGTTATTTTGATCTAGAATTTCAACTCAATATGATTCGCTTTAGAGGAGCAATGAAAATTGAAGAGAGCAACTTCAACGCGTATTAGCATCAGTCAGTATACAAAACAGAATGACAGCTGACGATTTCCGAAAAACATTCCTTTCTGCCAAATTCAAGTTCTGCAAATCGATAATCGATCCTTGATCGAGATTTGCTGACATTTGTAAACAAACATCCACAACCTCAGTAATCATAAATTTAACTAAACAGAGCTAAGTAAATGATTTTTTTCAAAATTTGATTAACAATTAAATTTTAAACGATTATCAACAATTTATTATCATTCAGGTAAGAGGTTTAAATAATTTTATAATGTGCTGAGTAGTTGAAATTTTACGACAGATAATTGATCTCGAAATTTGAATCAAGTTGATCATGAATACAGGTATCAAAACGTTGCATCATTTTGATCCATTTGCCGAATTAACTTGATATCTGGTAGTTTTGTGTGGAAGCACTTGATATTTGGGATATTAAAGAGTTTATTTTAGTTGTTCTTACCAAATCCTATTATTAAGAAATATCTTTCAAAGACACACTGATAAATTGTTTTTTACTTTCATTTCAAGCTTTAACTAACGTTATATCAGATTGTCTTAATCATTTAAGTTAGGGTTTGCTTTTAGAGGTTTTTAAAATACATTTTTGGTCAGAGAGCATTGAGAGATGGCTTTTGATAGGACTATTGTCAATTGAGTTCCATTTAGAGTTTTATTTGAAGTCTTGACTACAGTTATATTGAATTGTATTCCTGATTCGAGTAAAGGGTTGCGTTTTGAACCTGCAAACATATAATACTGACATTAAAGGTGTATTCATATTTTGATAAATTGACCAAAAAGCGTATCTCTGCATTCTGATGTTTTTTCAAATATGGCGCCAATATTTCTTTGTCCTTAATATCGATGCTACCCGATGGGCTGATAAATCGTTAGTTTGTATACATTTATTACTTATCGGTTGCGGGAGAAGAGGTCATTTTTTATTATTCACGATTAGTAGTCTTTTCGCCCTCAATACAAATTTAGGCACTTTTTGGACCAATATTTGTGGGCCGGCAATAATTTCTTCAATCAGCATTCGCTAGTAATAATTTTGGTAACGTTTTTCAGGAAAAAGTACCCCAAAGATTGAAGAGTTTTCTAGGAACTTTTAGAGAATCTCGACAACAGATTGCTGGGTTTTCCGAAAGGATATCAACCGATTTCAAAGCTTTTAGAATGTATTTTAAAATATTCGAAAAGGATTTCACCAGATTTTATGGAAAATGTAAATTGTATATCTGAGAACAAAAATAGTTAATCCCTCGATTTAATGCATGAAAAATTACATGACCCCATTTATCTACCATTTTCCAAAATATATGCTACCCTGAGACTTTTCAAATATTTGTCTGGGGCGCTATTTGTTTCTTTAGGGGGAGGGAGGATGCAAAATGATCAATTCGAACCGGCCGAAAAAAGTGTTATTACGGCTGTATCCAGATTCAGCCAAAATTCGTCTCTTTTTTTTAGCTGCGGAAATACTTACATCCTTGCGCATTATATACTTCTGCACCTTCATATGAAACTTTTACAGTGCGCGTAACTCCACCTTCCTCCCTCGTGGTCACCATAAAATATCCTACGTTTTCTACATAGTCCAAAAACGTTTCAAATGGGGGTTTGTCATCTTGAGCACGAGAAAGCTGAAGATTGCCGTTTTTAAGCTCCATATGTATAGGTTTACCATGCTCATCAAACCTCACATTAATATCTGCATCATAATGCTTGAAATACCAAGTATTTGCTAGTGTAGGATGGGGCATCCAAATGGGTCCTACAGCATTTAATTCTGTGAAAAGTCAATAAAGATTTGTAATTTTAAAAATATTAAAAATCAATATCCTCAAAATTAAACTTTTGGGCTTCAAAATTTTATAAGTATCACACAAAATTCAACAAACTGGTTGAAAATTAATATTTTGGTTGAAAATTCATCTCTTCAGGTTGAAAATTCAACTCTTTTGTTGAAAATTCATTTTTGGTTAAAAAATGTATCTCTTCTGATAGAAGTTATATCTTTTGTTGTTAAAACCTATTCTGTTTCAGTTAAACGTTTGAATATTTTGGTTGAAATTCGTTTTTTTTTTTTCATTGAATTCAACTGTTTTCGTTAAACTTTTTCGTAACAATTTAGTTTTTTGTTTTAAAGATTCATCATTTTAGCTGAAATTTGAACTATATTTTTTTTAATGTAATTACTTTGGCAAAAATTAAGGTGAATTTTCAACAAAGTAGTTGAAAAACTAACCAACTGAAATAATTAATTTTAAAAAATAAAATGAATTTTCAACAAAATATGCAACACTTATATATGCATTTTCAACCAGAAACTTAATTTTTAAAGTAAAGAAAGTTAAAAGTAGTTGAATTTTCCGCGGAAATAATAGCTTTTTCGAACCGGAAAGACGAATTTTCAAACAAATAGTTGAACTTTCAAGCTAAGACGACGAATTTTCTACCGGAAAATATAAATTTTCAACCAAGAAGTTTTCTTAAACCAAATAGGTTAAATTTAGACTAAAAACGGTCAGTTTTCACAGAAAAATATAACGATTAAATTTGCAGTCAAAAAAATTGGTTTTCATCGAAAAAAAAGACAAATTTTCAACAATTCAGTTAAATTTCTGATCAATGAAATGAATGTTTGAAAAATTAGTTTAACTTCCAATCAAGAAGTTTAATTTTGAACTTAAAACAATACATTTCCAGCTAATTCTGGAATACTTATATTTTCAGTGAAAACAATCAATTTAAAAAAAAAAACAATTTTTCAACAAACCAGTTTAATTTTCTAACTAAGAGATGGATCTTCAACTGCTTAAATGGATATTTACGACATTAGTTCAGCTTTCAACCAAACAGTTAAATTTACAATCAAGAAGATTAATTTTCTACACAAAAATACGAATATAGAAAAATACCTGAAGTTGGATCTAAGTTATTGAATTTTAATCTAAAAACGATCAATTTTCAACCAATAGTGAAATATTTAGATTCGTTTAAAAAGATAAATTTTCACCAAAAACAGAACTCCCCACCCCTCCCCACTCCTATCACCAAATTTCCCATCAACACCCTTTATCCCCCTTCAAACCATTCCTTCATTTTCTAACATCTCTCTCTATCACAATTCTACAACGCCCTCCTTTCCCTATCTTTACCTTTCTTTTCCACCATCCTTGTCGGCCCTTTCTATTCTTTCTTACCATTCCACTCCTTTACCATCCTTTCCCACTAGAATACTCTTTCCCCATCCTCCACTCCTCTTCTATCATTTCCACTCCTTTACACGCAAACCCACTTTATCACTTTTACTCGCCACCTCTTCACACCTTTTTTAACCCGCCTTCCTTTCTCTACCTTTCCTTTTTTTTCGCACCATCCTTCTTCACCTCTTTCTGCTTTCCTATCAACTCCATTCCTTGCCACTATACCCAACATTCCTACCCTATCAATCACTCCACTTCACTATCATTTCCCTTACTCTTTCACTACCGTTCTCCACTTCTCCCCTCCTCTTCTATCACGCTCTCCCTCCCTTTTCTCCTTTCCCGCCATCCCCCTCCAACCTTTTCCCATCGCTCCACTCCACTCTCTTCCCAAGAACAAAGTAAAACGGACGGACTTGCTTTCTTCGAATCCTTTCACTTCTTTTCCTCAATCCTCTTCTTTTCCTTCCGTTTCTTTAATCCTTCTCCGCCCCTCCTCTCATTTTCTTCTATCCGCTTCCTTTTTTATCATAACCCTCCAAACACTTCCAACCCCTCTTCAACATCCCCTTCCCAACTTTTGCACAATCCAATCTTTTCTCTTCTTTCTTCACTAACCTTCTTCGCCATTCCCTTAATTCACTACTATTCCCCTCCTTTTACACAATCCCCATCCAACCCCTTCCAAAATTTTGTATTATAGTCGGTAAACTTACCACCAAAATTGATGAAAACTAGGCAGGCAAGAAGTAGAGTTCCAAGAAGAAACTCCATTTTTCTGGTCAGATTTCGTGAAAGATAACTGATAAATCTGGATCATTTCCACCACTATATATACCTGAGAAATTCATTGGAATGGGGAAATATTCCAATGGGTGGGTGTAGCTCACGTGGTAAAAGCAATAAGAAAATCTAATCAGCCAGCACAAGTTTTCGAAATCGGAAACAGCGCTTAATAGACCTTGGTCTCTGTTCTTCTACTAAATCCCGGAACAAATTTGTCAACCAAAGCTTGCCAGGCAATTGCGAAAGATATCTAACTTTTAAAATGTATTATAAATGACAGAAATTCTCTTAGTCGAATTTTTTAGAAAATAGTTGACTTTTAAACTCGAAAAGATGAACTTTTTTCAAGAAAGGTGATTCTTCAATTCAATAGTTGATTTAAAAAAAAATTACACCAAAGAGTTGCATTTACAAACAAATAGTTGAAATTTAAGCAATAGTGAAGAACTTTCAACAAAATATTTGAAATTCTAACCAAAAGTTGAATCTTCAACAAAGAAAAAATTAATTATCAACTAAAAGATGACAGTTCTACTAAAAGAGATGCATTTTTCAGGCAAAAAGATAATTTTTCAATAAATCAGTTTAATTTTCAACCGAAAAAGATTTTTCAGTCAAAAAAGTAATCAAAATTTGAACCATATTAGTGAATTTTTAACTAAAATAATAAATCTATAACAAAAAAAAGTGTAGAATTTTCAACGAAATAGATTGGATTTTCAACCAACAAAAAAATTATTTATCAACCAAGAGGATGAATTTTCTTCCGAAAAAGAAAATTTTTTAACAAAACATCTCAATGTTTAACCAAAAAAGGTTAAGTTTTTACCAAAAGAGATAATTTTTTTAACCAGAAAAAAACGATTTTTCAATAAAATGGTTTAATACTGAAACAAAATAGACTAATTTTTAACGAGAAATTTGCATTTTAAGAGAGAAAAATCAAATTTCTAACAATGAGAAAAATTTGCAAAGCAAAGAGACTAATTTTTAACAAGGAAACATTTTTCTCTCAAGAAGAACAAAAATTTCAACCACTTGGTTGAATTTTCAACTTAAATCGAACGATTTTCAATTATAAATGGCATAATTAAATTTTCAGTTCATAAAATTAATTTTCAACCGAGAAAGAAACGAATTTTCAACCGAATAGTTAAAGTTTCAAATGAAATGAATTTTGTAGTTTTGTAGCCGAAAAATTGTTCTTTTTCTACCTAGGATGACAAATATTTAGAATATTGCAATAAGATAATTTTAAATTAAGATGTGTACATGATCGCTTCTACAAAAAAAAACTTCTATGTTTAAATCTAAAGATATGGTAGAATATTAAAAGGCAATAATTAATAATCGTTATTGAAAAAAAACCTTACGTTTGAAGTTTTTTTTTCAAATATATAGCAATCGATTAAACGCCATATACGTCATTTAAAATAAGGTCATTGTAAGTGAATTTCTTTGTTTAAACTAATCTAATGTACCAAACATTTGATATGACAATAAGAAAAGTTTTAATACCAGAAAAGATTTTCTAACAATAAAAAATGTTTAACTTTACAGTAAATATAAAAAATTTCATCGTTTTATTTATATTCAATCATAATATGTGGAAAATGTATATTAAACATTGTCCAGATATTTTATTTAAATATTCTTTCATTTTCTCAAATGCTGTTCACGTAATTATTGGTTTGAAAATATCTTATCTTCTACTGTGTAGCATATGTAGGCCACCTCGAAATTATATTCCGGCATTTATAGACTAAAAAATAAATGTTAGTTTAACTTTGGCCTTCTGGTAAAAATTCATTGTCACCTTTGCGGATATAATCTTTATTCTCGCTGATAGTGGTGAAATGCTGAATAAGTTACGAAATAAAAATTATGGAAATAAGAAAAAATAACGACACGGAACAAATTTAATTTGTTTTATTTATTTTTATTTTATTTATTTCGTTATTATTTTTAGAAGAAAGCTGAATTTTCAACACGAAAAGTTCAATATTCAACACGAAAGATGAATTTTCAACACAAAAGAATTAATTTTTCACGAAATAGTTTAATTTTTGACCAAAAGAGATAACTTTATCAACATAGTTGAATTTGAAACCAAATAATGCAATTTTCTAACAAAATAGTTGATTTGAATAGTTGATTTGTCAAGCTGAAAAACCAAATTTTTTAGAAGCCAGATGAATTTGTTACCCGGAAGGTTTATTATTCAACAAAAAATATGAATTTAGAACCCAAAAGAACGAATTTTTGACAAAATATTTAAATTTGAAAAAAGAGTTAAATATTTAGCCAAATGCATGATTTTCTAATCTAGAAAGATAAATGTTCAACTAATAGAACTAATGTTTTAACAAAAGAACGAATTTTCAAAAAAATACACGAATTTTCTCACAAATAGTTAAATGTTTAAGATAAAATTCAAATTCTCTACAGAACAAATATTGAGATTTCTACCCGAAAATGTGAATTTTCTAAAAAAATGTAATTTACATCCAAAAATTTAAATTTTTAACTAAAATTATGAATCTCAAAGAAAAAAATTAATTTTCTGCAATGTAGTTTAACTTCAAACCCAGTAGTTGATGTTTCGACGAAAAAGATGAATTCTCAACAAAACATGTGATAGTTGATATTGAAACCAAAAAATGTTTTCATTTGAAATCAAAAACAGTAGAATTCAATATAAAAATATGAATTTTCACCAGAAAGATCATTTTTTTTACCGTATAATTGAATATTTTCTTAAAATTTATTTTTGAAGAATCATTTTAAAATTTTGCAGGAATGTAATAATAATTTTATTATCTTAGAACTCGAATTTCTCCTACAATTTTTTGAAAATCCTGCAAAAGTAAAAAAATTACCTTAAAATCATCCAGATGACGCAAATTTTTCATCCATTCAAAACCTTACAAAATGCTTAAAAAGCTTATAAATTTTGTGTTCGACATCTTCAGAAGTCTACATTGTGTTTTAAATGTTTTGAAACCTTTTCACGTTTTAAAATATTTTGGTATCTTTTCAAAACTTCTAAATATATTTTAAACTTACTCGATTATTGCCCAAATAAATGATTGTTCAATTATCATTTATCATTTAACAATTTTTTTTTAAATCTTTTTAAATATTCTCTTCAAATTAATTTTTCAAAATAAAAAATCATTAAAATTTTCCTAGCAAACTCAGGATTTTTTTTCCATTTTCTCAAATCCTTCGAAGATCCTTGAAAAGCTTCAAAATATTATTTCGGAATCTTCACATTCTAAATTTAGTTTTTTATTTTCCGAAATCTGTTCAAGTTTTAAATTAAGTTTGGATCTTCTAAAAAACTTGTAAATATCTCTTAAACTAACTTGATTTCTTTCGAAATTGATAATTGTTCAATTATCATTTATGCATCAAAATTAAATGGTTTCACTTCCATAATAAAAATCTGTTAAATAGATCCGTTACAATTGTAGCATTCAAAGTTTAAATTTAACACTCTGAAATATTAACGATTCAAGGCTTTATATTTTAAATAATTCAGCTTAGATTCTCTTCCAATATCCTAAAATCTTGTAAATCCTACGAAATCCTTTCAAATCTTCCGAAATTCGAAGACATTTTTCAAAACTGCACAGTAACCGAAGTATTTGAAATTATCTTCAAATCTTTCAAATTATAGGAAATCCCTTCATTTTTGTGAAATTCTTTTTAGATGATAGAAATATTATAAAATGTTTAGAATTCCTTTGAACCTTGAAAATTCTATGTAGTCCCTCGAAATCATTAAAAATATCCTGAAACCTCCTAAATCCTATGAAATAATCGTTCAGAATCCTTATAAATTGTAGGAAATTCTTTACAAGTCCATACATTTTGCTTTAATCTCTGAAAATTCCTTTGAAATATGTTACATAATATTAAATCCCTCAACTAATTGTTGTGGTGTTGGGGAATAGTCTACCTAGGTTGGACCTTTTCGTAGAGTCTTTGCGGATAGTACCGAGCGTCTCATTCTGTGTAGCATCGGCCGAAATTTTCATGTTTGTCAGCTACAGTGTGTGGAGTGTCCTGTCTGTCTACATTCCGGTATTCTGGTAACGGTTTCAGATTTTGGGAAACGGAGGTATTTTGTACCAAGGGATCGGGGAGTTGAAGGTGGTTGACACCAGGCTCGGTAGTTTCGTAGGAGAGCACCGGGTCTGGCAAGTTGAAGGGGTTTTGCATACCGAAGATCTGTGCATAATTAAATGACACATTCGTTGGGTCGATTAGAGGAAAAAGCGTTTGTTTTATTCTTGGTGTCGAAACCGTGCTCAGGGAACCCGCAGCTGTGATATTTGTGACGTTTGTTACATTATTATTTCGCGGAGAAGATATTGTCGTAACTCGCGTTGGTTACCCTAGTTTCTACTGTTAAAGTAGCTGCGGTTTGTGGGATATTAACAGGAGGGCCTGCCGCTAAATTTTCAACATCGGACTCAATTTCCTTATCGTCTAATGTCAGAGCTGAGGTCGCGGATGTATAGTCCGATTCTCTGGATGGCCAACCTTTGAAAAGCTTAATGCCTCTTCTCAATCGAGTACATTTTAATTTTCGGGTACTGGTAGTGTCTAGTTTCAGAGTCTCGAGGCTTTCATTAATTTCCGGGTTTTCTAATTCTGCGATAATATTTTCTAATTCCGTATAGGTGGTAGCGTTATCAAGCGAGTTCAAAAACACCATTTTGTTAGAGAGAAACCGAATTTCAAATTCCGAAGCTGAAATGAAGTCTAAAATGTTAAATTCCCAAGGGCCGTTTCAGAACAGCTTAATTTTTCTAACATTCGTGAATGAGCTGTTCTCGATTTTCATAATTTATTCCCGAAACTGCTAACGCGTAACTCTTGCCATTGCGCGAAAAGGAGAAAAAAATGCGTCTAGGATGTCACGAACCTGAAACCTTCCGAGAGCGACCGAAGAAAAACAGCGTAACAAAAAAATTCATATATTTCTTATAGAGAAATGGGACAATGAGTATTGCGAAATTTTGAAGCTTGTGAAGATGACGGAATTACTCAGTATATCGTTAGAACTTGTATACCAAAAAAAAGAACTGAACAATTCAAGTCTCTTGTATCAGAACCCACTTCAAAATGAATAAACAAGTACAAATATTATCAGTGAATGAGCATGAACATCAAAATTATATTAGTTCAAATAAATCAGATCAAATGAATATAGGGTGATTGTGAGGTGTGGGTATATATGTATATATAAATATATACAAATATACCAGTAATTTTGTGGTATCAAATTATAGGTAGTTGGGTATGGCGCTCATAGCAGCCGAACTTGGGGATTTTGTTCGATAAATAAAATTGTTATCGGGAGAAGACGATATTTGATTATTGTCAATAACTATTGGAGACTCTTTGCATTATTTTTCCTACATTTCGGAAAATAAGTATTCGCTCTGGCAAATGTGTCAATTTTCTTTAAAAAATATAAGGGTGAATTTAATTGAGGTTAGGAACTGGTTGGGCGCCACTTTGTAAGGATATTCCTTGCCCGTTGTGAAATTCCTTACTAAAAAAATGTAAAACGGCCTTCCTCAACTTTTTTGGCTTTACTTTCATTCAACAAGAAAATCATAGAAGAAGCCGCCAAAACCCTCCGCCAGAAAACAAAACCAGACTCACCCCTTCAAATTCAATCTTTTTCCAGGTACCCATCCTTTCGTTTGACATAATTTCCTTTCTTTTTCTTTTCAAAATTAATTTCCGATATCAGTTTCGCCACAAATTCTTCCGAAAAAAGAAATATAAATCTCGTGGATCTTTCAAGTCCCGCACATGGAGAGTTCAGATCGAGAGTGAAGAGACGCGCAACGCATAGTCGGCAGGTTCGCTTGCCGGCTTGGTTCCTGTTATCCAATCAGAGCGTCGTACCCACGTGTCTCGATATTCTCCGCCAATCGCAGCTCCCCAGATCCTCGACGGCCGCCATCTTGCTGGAAGAACGTACCGATATCTCTGCCGCCAAAACAGAAGAGAACTTTGTTAATACTATAACCCTACGATTCTGAGTGGAATCCTTTATCATAGTTTACGTTTTCCACTCAGAATCCTTGAGTATAAATCAGAAGATAGTTTTAGTTAGTGGAGTGTTTTCACGGAATCCGAGCGCCCTCTGCCATTTCCGGGGTTTCCGGAATTTGGTCTTGGAGGATATTGAAATTGGACTGTCCATTGATGGGTTTACTCCTATCTCCTCTTTGCATCGTGTCAGCTTCCTTCCTCCGCTAACGCCGTGATCGGCGAACGTCAGTCGATAGGTCAGAAAAGGACATACCATCGGAATACTCCTTCCCTCTCTGGTGGATCGAATGTGTGACTTTTGATGAGGCTGGGACTGACGGATGCCACCACCTTGTTTCCCTTCACTGTACGGTACTTTATCCTGCTCCCCTCTCTTATCAATATGGCGGAATGCTGGTTGGGATCCACAGGCCAGAAAAGGACGGACTGAAGTTTCCCAATATAGAAAAATGCGTACATAAAAAAAAAGAGAACACAGGGAACGCATAAATAAATTAATCCATTTCATGCCGAAAGTGCCCTTGTGGAGTGCGACCATCGTTCCGAACTCCCAAGTGAAGAGAGAGGATGTTTATTTATCCGATGCCAGTGGGAAGGTTATGTCCATCCTTACAACAAGTGACAGGTAATATTTTTACCCTGTCACAATTCCTTGAATTATTTTTAAGCCTTCGCAATTCTATGAATTCCTTTGAAATCTGTTAATATTTACGAATAAGTAATATGTTTGAAGGAAAGAAACTAGGCTCTATTTTAAGAATAAAGAAAACCTTAGGTTCGCAACCATTAAGCCATTTCCCTTTCGGCGAGCCTCTAGGGGTAAGCGTGACACTACCCGATTCGGGTAGTGTTTCTAGGTGCATAGTTTCTTGTAGTAAATAACTACAAGTGTGGGCTCACCACACCCACGACCGCCAACAGCAACGCAGTAGTATCAGACGGTCACCCATCCAAGTACTAACCGCGCCCAACACTGCTCAACTTCAGTGATCTAACGGGAACTGGTGTTTCCAGCGTGGTATGGCCGTTTGTTGAACTGATCATTTAAAAAGATTTAATTTTATTATTCTATAATTTAAATTTTGAAGCGTTCTATAGTTTTAAATGCTTTTTGTGCGGGGTGTTACGGGCTGTTCATAAATGCACAAAAATTAAGAATTAACAATACCATTTATTGTTTATCTATGACAAGCGTTACGAAGGGGTAAGTGTCGTGCGATGGCCGAAAAGGAACTGACTCGTACCTAAGCGCAAGTACCTCTGTACCTTAGGTACCTTAGAGAGAGAGATAGCCTATTGGCTTTATTGTCTATCTTTTTCTAATGCTTCTCGAATTTCATAGACTTGTATCGACATGTGGAACCCCGATTGACCAGTTCTTATGGCTTAACTGTTGCACTATTCGAATGCTAAAAATACTTGGAACAAAATAGATTATGTAGGTAAATAATTGATAAAACGAATTAATTTAAACAAAACTATTCGGCCGTCACAGACCCCCCTGCCATTAATTGGGATCCCTAACAGCACGGAACGTTCCGCGGGCACCTTTGAAACGTTCCAGCGGAACGTTCCAGGATCATTTCCGGAACGTGTAAAATATCCGCCCCTTGGGAATGTTCCACTGGGACCTGAGGGGAACTTTCCATTATTGTTATTTTTAACAACAATTATCTCGTAAACCGTAAGAGATAGGTAAAAATGGATGTCATTTTTGAATTTTGAGTACCGCACATACTACACTATAATATGATATCCGTATCATAAACTGACATCGATTTTGACCTATCACTTACGGTTTACGCGATATTTCTTGATAATAATAACAATAACGGTCATTTATGTTTGGAACGTTCCCAAGCGGCGGACATTTTACACGTTCCGGGAACGTTCCTGGAACGTTCCGCTGGAACGTTCCGGGAACGTCCCAGGAACGTTCCGTGCTATTAGGGATATAAGAAATTATGATACAACCAAATTTAAGTAAAGAATACAATTGTGAAATGAAGAAAAGAATAGAGTTGCGATGAAATTATGAGAAACCATCTTGAAGTCGATCTGGGAACATGACTTTCCTGCCAGATCGAGTTGACCTTGTCGGTGCTGGAAACTCAGGATCTTCCGAGGTGAATTTATTCCATTTATTCGGAATCTGCTTCCGATGTTGCAACTGGAATTCATCTTTCGGGTTTATGTATGCCGGTTTCAATCTGTCAATTGAGACGTTAGTGTTTTTGCCCTTGATGCTGAGATTGAAAAATTTCTCAGAGCGATTGTTGACCAAATAGGGACCGTCCTAAGGCATTTGTAGCAATCCTTTTGGCTCATCATCACGAACGAAAACTTGCTCAGCTGTCGAGAGATCTTTAAAAACAAATATTTGTTTCTGACTGTGACGAGTGCCACCGACTGGTCGTAGACTCTGGAAACGACGTCTCATTGCTTTGACGAACTCTGCTGTATCTTTTGTGATGATTTTTTCTCAACGGGAAACTAGCAATTCTCCGGGTAAGCGGATGTTCTTGCCGCAAACAAGTTCAGCTGATGCTGACTTCAAATCCTCCTGCTAAGCTGATCTGATGCCTAAAAGGATGATGGGTAGAGCTTGAGTCCAATCTTCAATTTCATGGCACTTGATGGATTCTTTTAACTTTCGGTGCGATCTTTCCACCATGCCATTGGCAGAGGGATGATATGCAGTCGTCCTCAGGTGCTGAGTCCTGAGCATGTTGTTCAATTCTCGGAAAAGTTGTGACTCGAATTGACGAACTTGATCGGCAGTTATTCGCAACGGAGTTCCGAATCTGGCGATCCAACCTGAGAGAAATCCCTCACGACGGTGCGGACCTGGCGTAGTATGAATGTGATGACGAGTCCAATGCTTGATTTCACTTGTGATACCGAAAGGTCGCGAGATTTCTGGTTAAAGCTGCAGGAATTCGTGCCACGGCGAAGAGCCTGCTATGACGTGGACTGCTTTCCAATTTTCTTCGCACGCGGCCACGTGACCTGTGACCGAAACCGTCGTGAGATTATCCACGAGACGCTGATTACGAATATCCACAAGCAAAGCAAAGTAGTACAGAAAATCGACTCCGATAATAGGTTTCGTTACATCGGCAATCACGAAGCGCCAGGAAAACGCAGAGGTCCGCTCCGGTGTCGACCAAGTACTGCGTCTTCATGTTCGAGTCGATGACAAACAGGCGACGCGACTTCGGGCCGTAGGCGCTGGCCTCCATTAACGCCTGCCCGTTTCGTTTTCTGAATTATAATTGAAAGGTGCCACACACCTCTTCGCTTTTTCTCCGAAATAAGAGTGATGAAAGCACAGCTCTTCTGCTCTGTTACGGATCTTTGAACGTCCGCGCGAACGTGAAATGATCACGGTCATAGCGACGGTCACGCGAATGATTTTGTTTGCCCTCTTCATTGATATTTTTCACTGCGGCGACTACCTCCGCGAGGGTGTTGCTCATCACACTCATTTGACAACGGTACTGAGGTTTCTGAAACTTTTGTGCGAGGACCAGCTTCCGCGATAGAGTCCGCTAAATCCGCGAGATCGTCCAAACCTTTCTGTTTTTGCGATGCTACAATTGCCTGAGTGAATGACGGTAGGCCTGCTAACCAAAGCGGTCGAATCACATCGTCGGGAACTACCGAACCGACAAAATTTCGGATATATCGGAAAAACTGAGATCGCTTTCGCTCACCGATCTCTCCATGTTTCGAAAGTCTTTGCGTCTTTTGATCTTGCCACACACTCAACCGGCGGATCAATTCTGTTCTCAATTTGATGTATTTTCCGGTGGATTCGACATTACATCGCGCACTTCATTCCAATATTTAGGATCTAAACTACTCACCACGGAACTGTACTTTGTTTCATCCGCAGTAATACCTCCGAGCAAAAACTGATTCTCCACGTGTATGAACCACATTTCTGGATCTGATTCCACGAATGGTGGAAGTTTCACAGCCACACGATGTATTTACGGGTACGGGTACCGCGGGTAGAGTAGTGGAGGCAGCGGGATGCTTGAAGACGGCATCAACATCAGAGGTGTTGTAGTTGTCGTGGGCGTGGAAGTTTCAGTTATTTTGCGTGAAAAGTCACTAAAACTGCACAAAGAAACTGTTTGCACTGTCCACATAGTTCACTGTGCCACTTTCACTCGGTATCACTGGTCACAAAAAAGTCAGGAAAAAGTCTGAGCCACACAATGCGGCCCTTCGGTTTTCCGGTAGGCTCAACGAAAGCGTGTCCTGAGTCACGTACGCCCTTTACACATCCGCACAATGCATTCACTGCTTTTGAAAACCCGAGGGGAATTGTTTTGCCTGTTAATATCACGTCGGGGTCACCAATTTGTGGGGGTGTTACGGGATGTTGATAAATGCACAAAAATTAACAATCAACAATACCATTTATTGTTTATCTATGACAAGCGTTGCGAAGGGCTAAGTGTCGTGCGATGGCCGAAAAGGAACTGAATC
Organism: Andricus curvator; assembly: GCA_932195095.1. Lineage (NCBI taxonomy): Eukaryota > Metazoa > Arthropoda > Insecta > Hymenoptera > Cynipidae > Andricus > Andricus curvator. The sequence continues at coordinate 231,021 of CAKNYM010050504.1, read as the reverse complement.
GTACCTAAGTGCAAGTACCTCTGTACTTTAGGTACCTTAGAGAGACAGATAGCCTATTGCCTTTATTGTCTGTCTTTTTCTAATGCTTCTCGAATTTTTTAGACTTGTGTCGACCTGTGAAACCCTAATTGACCAGTTCTTATGGCTTAACTGTTGCACTATTCAAATGCTGAAAATACTTGGAACAAAATAGATTATATAGATAAATAATTGATAAAACGAATTAATTTAAACAAAAATATTCGGCCGCCACACTTTTGTTTTGTAGTTTAGTATTCAATATTTGAATTGCACATTTTTTCAGGTATGAAAGTTCTAAATGTTCATTATTTTTATTCATACAAAATTTACTTCTAAAAATCGTTAATAATAAGTTTGAATCCAACTTTTGAACAAATATAAAAGTTTAGAACAATTTCTGTTATTAATTCCACTTTTTTATTCAGATTAGGTGTTTATAGTCTTGAAAAAATTTAAGATAGTTAGAATTATTTGAAACAAATTATCTTACAGGTTCCTGCTTCAAAGATTTTTTCAATATCATTGTTTTATTTCCGCTACGATGTTTGTGAGCAAATCAAGGACAAAGATCGATGGTTCACTTATTAATCTTTTTTATGTGTGGCGCCGTTTGAGGAAAAATGTGAATTGCTTTGTTTGAACTAATCTTATGTAGAAGTCATTGGATATGACGATTAGAAAAGTTTCAGTACAAGAAAAGATTTTACAAAAATTAAAAATGTTTTGCTTTTCAGTAAATGTAACAAATTTCATCGTTTCATCTATATTCAATCATAACATGTAGAAAATGTATATTAAACATTCTCGAGATATTTTATTTAAATATTCTTTCAGTTCAATTCTTTCAGTTAAATTTTCTTTCAGCCTTTCACGTAATCATTGGGTTCGATATATCTTATCTTCTAATCTGTACCATACCTGAGTCACATAGAAATTATATTTAGTTCTTTAGAGACTAACAAAATAAATATTAGTTTAACTTTGGCCTTCTGCTACAAATTCTTTGTCACCTTTACGGATACAATGTTTATTCTCGCTGATAGTGCTGGAATGCTGAATGAGTTATGAAGTAAAAATTATTAAAATAAGAAAAAATACCGATACAGAACTTTCACTTGTTTTATGTAGCTTTATTTTCGGCCATTCATAACCTACAAAAAAAAAATTGTCTGCTGAAAAAAATGAATTTTCAATTAGAAAAAAATTAATTTCTATCCAAATATTTGTTTCAAAAATAGATCAGTTCAACTTTGAATAAAAGGGACGATTTTACAATTAAATAGTTGAACTTTTCACCAAATGGATGAATTTCTAAGCCAGAAAAACAATATGTTTAGAAAATAGTTAAATTTTCAATACGAAAATTTCAATATTCAATACGGAAAATGAATTTTTAATCCAAAAGAATTAATTTTCGACCAAAAGAGATCATTTTACCAACATAGTTGAACTTTACACAAAACAATGCAATTCTCTAGCAAAATAGTTTATTTCAATAGTTGATTTGATTAGAACGAATTTTTAACAAAATAATAAAATTTGCAAAAAAAGAGTTGGATATTTAGCCAAAGATACGATTTTCTAATGTAGGAAGATAATTTTTCAACCATTAGAAATAACGTTTTAACAAAAGAACAAATTTAAAAAAAACACACAGCCAAGATACAAATTCTCTACAAAACAAACATTGAATTTTCTACCCGAAAATATGAATTTCAAAAAAAAAAATCAATTTACAACCAAATAGTGGAATTTTCAATTAGAATTATGAATCATGAAGAAAATAATTAATTTTTAACAGTGCAGTTCAACTTTAAACCAAGTAGTTGATTTTGGAATATAAATGAAATATCTAAATTCACAGTTTAAAAAAATGCCTTAGAAAAGTGAGAATTCTGAAGAAATAAAGTTTTTTATAGAAAGGTTAAATTTTGAACCAAATCTACCAAATTCTACGAGAAAAGTGTCATGAAAGTCATATAATTGACAAATTTCATCCATCCAATTCGTTATACAGTAAAAATGAACGTACAGTAGTGTAACATCTACTACCATATTTATTTCAACTATTCACATGATGAATAGAGTCAAGAAAAAAATGGTCCAATACCTGGATTTTATGTTATTTTTTTCTGTAGAATCGACTGGTGCAATTAGTTTTTCCGTAACTTACATATTCACAAGAACCCAGATTTTTCAATATTTTTTGAGATTATAAAAGAATAGGGACCTGATGGAATAAAACGGACATCAGAGGCAAATTCGGATTCAGCGCATCAAAAACAGGAAGTTTGGGGTTTTAATCTCGCGGACTACACACTTTTATTTTTTAGTGTTCCTGTGAAATCGTTTTAAATTTTTTTCATCATGGTGCACAAAAGATTATTATTCTCTTTTTTTTATATAAGAAATATGCAATTGTTTCAAATAAATGGCGTTTACGGAAAATGGACATCTTAAAAAAAATTTTCAAGCAGGAAAAGCTAATTCTTTCTGCGAACATGTTTCTGCGGGCTTTTTCGCGACTTTTCCGTGTTGGTTCTTCAGTAATCTACATCGGTTCTAAGAATGGCACTATAGTCCAGTCAATGGAAACACAAAGAAGGCTTTAGATTGCAAAAGGTCGGGATAAGACCAAACTTGGCAATTATCTTCATTTTTGGGCTCTAATCAAAACCCCAAAAAAATCCCACAAATCAGGCTCCTGCGAACAAAATGGCGGCAAAAATCACTTTTTTTCATATATCTCGCTTCCAATGCACTTTAGAGCAAATATAGTCTTTAGAAAGTTATAGAGAATATAATTTCGTATCACTTTTGTTATAAACAAATTTTTCTTATATCAATAGTTTACGAGTTGTGGTAGAGAAAAGCGGAGCACTTTTTTGCAATTTGCAAAAAATGTTAAATTTTACCTCGAAATTTGAAAGATTATTTATTGTTATCGTTATTATATTACTATTATATCATTATATATGTATCAATAATATAATATATCATTAATTTATCATATTATATACAGTCAGTTAAGTAAGAGCGTGTACAGCATTACCCGCAGTCGGTAAGTGATAGAAACCTGAATCTTTTTTTAAAATGTAGAGGGAACCTCTGCCTTTGGCGCTTTGATGAGAAAATTCCATTCGATGTTCATCTTTTGTTAGAGAAGCACGTGAACCGCAATGAGTGCTAAGTACGCAAAACGCTTCGAGGCAGTGTTCCTTTGCACGCACCCAAAAGGGCCACAAATGTCATATGCAGCGGCGTCCAAATACATTAAAAAGTCGAGGGCGCTTGTACAGAAGTGGGTGCAACGTCTTAAATTCTCGAAAAACGTCGACGACCTTCCAGATCGTGGTTCAACAGGGAAAGTGTTCAAAAAGGACGAAAAACTGATCGTGGCCTTGTTTTCGAGGAATCCTGGCTTATCCTTACGTCAAGGGCAAGCAAAATTGAAGCGAAAAGGGTTAGATATATCGCACGTAAGTATTCGTGAACATTTGCTTGCAAATAATTTGAAATGGCGAAGTAGTCTGAAGAAACCACTGTTGTCCGGAAAGCACGTTGCCAGACATCTCGCCTGGGCACAGGCATCATGGCATCATCACACTTGATTGGCCTTCACAATCGCCTGATGCTAATCCCATCGAAAACGTCTGGGCCTACATTAAGCAGAAACTTCGAGGAAAACGTGTCTACACTTTAGAGCTGACTGCGGGTAATGCTGTACACGCTCTTACTTAACTGACTGTATATATACACACTCTCAAACACACACACACACACACACATATATATATATATATATATATATATATATATATATATATATACACACACACACA
>CAKNYM010050504.1:216697-227058 GCA_932195095.1 Andricus curvator | reverse complement strand
ATATATATATATATATATATATATATATATATATATATACACTCACACACGTACATGTGCAAGTATATATGAACTTGCCGATAAGTGTAGAATATCTACATTAATCGTTTCCGCATTAATTCTTAAAAATTCATGTTTGAAGATGATAGCATAAGCCAGCGTCAGAGGAAGAGTTGCAAGAATATCTGAAATTTGAACTTGCCCCATTCTCTTTATCATTATTTACAAACGATGAAATGCGTAAGTGCGTCAAATCTTCTCTACAAAGCTTTCTCACCTTTCACAGATGACATGGATTTTGGAAGCAGCATCCATGTCATAGATGGTGGATATCTATTACATAGAATCTTATGGCATCGCAGCGAATCTTTTGCATCAATCTGTGCGAACTACGCGCAGTACGTACGGGCACATTATGGTGCAAATGCAATTGCTGTTTTTGATGGATATCTACCTGATGCATCCAGCAAGAGCACAAAGAGTGCTGAAAGATTACGTCGTTCAAAAAAACATACTTGTGCATACATTCATTTTTAAGAGTCGATGGTGGCAACTGTCACACAAGAAAAATTTCTGTACAACGAAACAAATAAAATCCGTTGATCTCAATACTGAAAAAGAAGTTTGAGGAGTCTGACTTTACAGTGAAGCAAGCTACGGAAGATGCAGACACATTGATCGTTAACACAGCAATCAGTATGTCTCCATCATTTGACTCGGTATTCATCGTAGGTGAAGACGTAGATCTTCTAGTTCTCATGAATGCGTTAGCAAAAGAGCATTCAAATGTTTTCTTGAAAAAACCGAGCAAAGGTAAGGCTCATGAAAAAATATACTCTTCTGAAAGTTTCCAGTTTGACGAAGATATAGCCGAAAACATACTCTTCTTACACGCATTTAGTGGCAGTGACACAACCTCTGCAGTGTACGGTAAAGGAAAAGTAAATTTCATAAATACACTTCAAAAGAACGAACAGTTGAAGAAGGATCTAGAAATCTTTAAAGACCCAAATGCAGACCCTGAACTCGTTACTATCTCAGGAGAAAATTTCATCCTTGCACTCTACGGATCTTCCCTAGAAAAGTCCACGCTGGGCTCTCTTCGTTATCTTCATTTTCGACGATCAATAACAAAAAGTAAATTTAATTTACAGACATTTCCACTGACAAGTGAAGCTGCACGAGAACACTCGTTACGGACCTAGCATCAAGTCCAAGCATGGATGGACAATAAAAAAAATCCAGAGGAATGGGGATGGCAGCGAAGTAAGCACGGACTTACGCCAGTCACAACCAAAAAAGATCCTGCTCCACAGGAATTATTGCAATTTATTTCCTGTAAGTGCAAAACAGGATGCGGTTTGAAATGTGGCTGCAGGAAAGCAGGTTTGAAATGCTCCATCATCTGCTCATTCTGCAATGGAAACTCCTACGAAAACGTTTCAGAAATCCTAGCAGACTCTGACGAAGAGGAGGAAACTGAAGAGGAGCTTGGAGCATTCGACATTTCGAAAAAAATATTAGCATCAATGGAAGAAGAAGAAGAAGAAGAAGAGGAGGAAGAAGAAGCTGAGGAGGAGGAGGGTGATCCCGAAGAAAATCCTGCTGACCTTCAAGAGGACATCAATCAACCTGGCCCATCCAGGCCTTCAAAAAGAAGTCTTCCAGGTCCAACCAGGCGCTCTAAAAGATTAAAACCAAAAATTTAATTATCTAACAATGGATAGAACTGGACATCTTTTGCTGCTTTTCTGAAAGAAAACACTTGTGGATTAGGCCTACTGGGGATACCACGTTTAAAAAAAAGGTTTAAAAACATATCGGCAAGTTCATACATACTTACATATGTACGTGTGTGAGTGTATGTAAGTATATATAATATGATACATTAATGATATATTATATCATTGATACATATATAATGATATATTATTAATATAATAACGATAACAATAAATAATTTTTCAAATTTCGAGGTAAAATTTGACATTTTTTGCAAATGGCAAAAAAGTGCCCCGCTTTTCTCTACCATAACTCGTAAACTATTGATATGAGAAAACTTTGTTTATAACAAAAGTGATAGGAAATTATGTTCTCTATAACTTTTTGGAGACTATATTTGCTCTAAAGTGCATTGGAAACGAGATATATAAAAAAACGCGATTTTTGCCGCCATTTTGTTCGCAGGAGCCTGATTTGCGGGATCTTTTTTGGGTTTTGATTAGGGCACCAAAATGAAGGTAACTGCCAAGTTTGGTCTTATCCCGACCTTTTGCAATCTCAAACTACATATTGACTGGACTATTTCTCTTCGTCCAACTAAAGATATTAGACTGATTCTTACTGTTCACGTTTCCCCTCGTTGACATCGCATAACATGTCGAAACCCGAATTCGATCTATTATATTTACTGTACCTGCTCCGGCTTTGAAGTTTTTTAAATTTTAATGAAATTCTATTACTTTAATGGGTTGTTGAAAGTGACTTTCCCCGATGTTCATATGAACAAATTAGTGATATGTTGTTATATATATATATATATATATATATATTATGTGCCTGTGGATATAAGTGTTATCAGACATCTTAGTACTGGAGAGACCTATACATACCTGGGCGTGCCTCAAAACCGCATTCAGGACGTAACATCAGTGAAGGAGTCTCTCCGAAACAGATACAAGCATCTTCTTTGACAGATTTGGTCTTCCAATATGTCGGCGTTGAACAAGGTATCTGCGACTAACATGCTTGCCGTGCCGGTTCTACTCTACTCGTTTGGGGTAGTTTAATGGGCGAAGAACGAGCTTAAGGCCCTTGATGTCATTACTCGGAAGATCTTGCATATGCATAAAAGCTTGCATATCAATTCGTCAGTTCCGCGATTATATATTTCACGCCGTCAAGGCGGACGCGGACTTCTGAGTCTCCAGTGTCTTCATAACCGGATTGTTCTAAGTACAGCTTACATCGTTGCGAATGGCAGAGATCCTCTCCTAAAGATGGTCAGGAACCACGAGATGATTGGCGAAGGAGCGTTCCTTTACAAAGCCGCGGAGCAAGCGGCCGTGACCCTTGGCCTGAATTTTAACATCAGAAGTGAGGAAAGTGCATTACTTCATCTAGATGCTTCACTTCTAAAAACCAAACCCACGCGGGAACGACGTATATCTACAGACATAATGCGGCCCTAAGAGTGCTTCATTACCATCTTTGTCGCTCTTACGGTGTTGGCCGTGACCCTGCTCTGCCGAACGCTCCAAGGGAGATAGAGTCGATTGTTCGAAACGAGAAGTGCCAAATTTTCTGGAACTACGATTTTCGGGCAGCAGTCTCCGTCCGAATACAACATCACTACAAAGGAGAAAGAAAAAGAGGAGAGGTATCAAGACCTTAAAAGAGAGCTACAACGACTGTACCCAAAATATTCGGTACAAGTAATTGTCCTTGTGATAGGTGCTCTCGGAGGTGCGAAACTATCACTGGTTCGTAACCTTAAAGCCATACCCGCGTGCCAAAAATATGTCAAAATATGTCAAGGCACTTGCAAGATGGATGCAGAAAGCTGTCATCCTTGGGTCGCTTCGCGTCCTCAAGACACACGAGGGTTTCGCCGGCCTGTCGTTGTGATTTTGTCGTTGCCTATAACCACCCATCTCACGGTTGTGAGACGTGGCCATAGGTGTGATTTACCGCGGTGATACTGGGGGCTATTGACATTTTTTTGGATGGCAGTTGCTCTTAGTGGGACCCTGCGGTGGTTGTTTAACTTTTTTTTGAAATTATATATATATATATACATATATATATATATATATATATATATATATATATATAGTTAAAAGTTTGTCATATGGACAACCGCAGGATTTCGCTTGGAGCGGGTGCTAATCTGAAAAATTACACCCGCTCCCAGCGAAATCGCGGTAAAATTTCAGCTGCAACCACGTCTCACGACCGTGAGATAGGTGGTTACAGTCTGCGACGAATTCAATACGATGATCCGCAAAAGTCTCGTGCACCCTGTGAACACGGAGCGACCCAAGGACGACCACCTTCTGCATTTTCCCCGCAAGTGTCTCAGCATTTTGTTGACACAGAGGGATGCTTTTCAGGCTATTAACCAGTGAAACCTTAGCACCTCCAAGAGCGCCGATGATTAAGACGATTAGCTTAACAGAATATTCCGGGTATAACCGTCGCAACTCCCTTATAAGATATTTATACCTCTCTTTCTTTTCATTCTCCTTGGCTATGACGTTTTTGTCAGCTGGTGCCGAAAATTCGATAACGAACATGGTTCGTTTCTCGAAGTCAAGGAGAACTATACCAGTCCTGGAGTGCGCAACAGAAACAATTGTCGAGAATATGAAGTTCCAGTATATACGGCACTTCTAATTTTCGACAATTGACTCTATTTCTCTGGGAGCGTTCAGCGGAGAGGCATTTGGGCTAATGCCGTAAGAGTGACAGAGATGGTAATAAAGCACACTTAGTGCCGCATTGTGCCTTTCGATGTAGGTCGTTCCCGCATGAGTTGGACAACTAGATAGTATGTGTCCTAGATGTTCGGGGTGTGCATTACACGCTCTGCAGCTATCATCGGGAATATCTTTGCCCAAAATGTGGCCACGATATGCTAGAGTGGAAATGACACCGTATAGATATGCCAAAATGAAACCCTCCGTGCCCGACTTCAATCCGGGTGATTTAAGGAGACCATACGTTAGCTCATACGACATCGACTGATCCTCCACATTTCTGTGAAAGATGCCGTGCATCCTCTTGCCGAGGAGCTGTTCGCGGAAGTTTTTCTTCTGTGCTTTCTTAATCCAGGCCTTCAGGAGTGAGTACTCGAGATGGATAAGATTTGATGCATTTTGCTCACCCCTGATATTTAAGTCAAGGCCGAGTGTTTCAGCAGCCTCCTCCGCTACGTTGTACAGAAACGCCCCTTTGCCCGCTTCTTCGTGTTTCCTGACCATTTTAAGACGAGGTTCTTGTCCATTTGCAACTATATGTGCTGTATCCAGAATAATCCTGTTGTGAAGACATTCAAGATTCAGTATTCCGCGACCACCTAGGCGGCGTGAGATGTAAAGTCGCGGAACAGAAGACTTAAGGTGCATGCTTTTGTTCATGTGCAAAACCTTTCGCGTTCCGATATCAAGGGATCTGAGCTCGTCCTTCGCCTATGGAATCACTCCAAATGAATAGAGTACTACCGGGACGGCAAGCATGTTCGTTGCAGATACTTTGTTCCTCGCCGACAGTTCGGAAGACCAAATCTGCCAGATGAGACGTTTGTATCTGCTTCGGAGAGTATCCTTTATAGATGTCACGTCCTGAATGCGGCTCTGTGGCACGCCCAGGTATGTATAGGTCTCTCCAGCGCTGAGGTGTCGTATAGCGCTTCTGTCGACGAGGTCAGTGTCTTTGGGGATGCCATTAAGTTTTCCTTTCTTCAAATTAACCTTGGCGCATTTCTCTAACCCGAACTCCATTCCAATCTCTTGAGTGTACTCTTTGACAATGTCTAGAGCTAGATTTAGTTTCTCTTGATTTCTAGCACAGATCTTGAGATCATCCATGTAAAATATATGAGTGACCTTATGCTTTTGACCTCCAGTTTTGCCGCAGAGGTACGCTTTGGAATGGCGAAGTGCGAGAGATAGTTGCAATAATGTGAGGCAAAAGAGGAGAGGGCTCATGGTGTCGCCCTGAAACACACCTCTCTGAAAGGTGACACTGATAGTGATGACACGACATTTTCGAGATGAGATAGTAAATCTGGTTTTCCAAAGCGGCATTAATCTCTCTATGCACCTCACGATGTGTGGATTAACCTTTAAGCTTTCCAACAGACAGATCATTAGTCTATGGGAGATTGAATCAAAAGCTTTCCGGTAAACAAACCAGGCCATTGATAGGAATCGCTGATAGGATGCTGCGTCTTTACAAACACATCTATCGATGAGCAGGTTCTCCCGACATCCTGCTACGCCTTTCTTTGAGCCACGTTGTTCATACAGTTCTCGCCACACAGGTCCAATTGTCCTAACAATCCTATCATTTAGGATAGCTGAGAAGATCTTATACAGTGTGTTCAGACAAGTTATTGGCCTGTAATTCTTAGGGTCGGCTAAGTTGCCCGTCTTCGGCAGGAGCACTGTGCGCTTTTCCACCAACCACTCCGGAATAGGCTCTTCCGACTTGAGATATGAGGTGAAAATTCAGGCCAGGTTTTGGTGGGTTGAATTAAACTTCTTCCACCAGAAGGTCTTGATACCATCTGGACCCGGAGCGGAATAGTTCTTCATGCCTCTCAATACGTTTTTCACCTCCTCGGTAGTGATAGGTGGGCATTCCTCCTCAGCTGTTATGAGGGCATTGCACAGTTCCTTGAAGCTATTTATGTTCTTTGAGCCTTCTTCAAGTGGATGTTGGACTTCGTAGACATCTCTCCAAAATGCTTCGACCTCCTCTTGTTTGGGCGGATGGTCCACAGTAACTGGAGGGTCTTGGAAGAGTCGAGATGGGTCAGACAAAAACTGTTGATTTCCTCTGACCCACCTCTCTCTCCGCTCTAGACTTCTCCTAGCGTTAGATAGTACTCGTATTCTGTCAACAATATGCTGCCTGATGGTCAGTAGCTTTGACTTGTTGAGTGTGTGATGACGGAACCGCAGTTCGCGCGCGAACTGTCGAACCTTGGCAGTGAAAGTCCTGCCAGATGTTATGTAGTCAATCACACACTGAATGCGGGACGCGTACTGTCTTGCCCAGCCTATCTTTGTGCTGAGTTGATGTATTCGTCTTTTGGTCTTTTGATCAACCGTTGGTTCTGTTTCACGGTTTGCATCTGCCAATGTTCATGCTGCATTGTACACACCACAATTGATAGTCCAGAGGTCGGATTCTTCGGAAAAATCTCCACGAAGCTCGTCATCCAGTTCAGTGAGATCTTTTGGCTTGGAAGAAACCTGAATGTTGATGTTTCTCCGTGTCTTGAAGCATCGTTCTTCCTCTATTGGATGCCTGTTCGCGGTTGGTCTCAGCCTGGATGACAACCAAAAGTTTAGAGTCTCCAATTTGATAGCCTCCTTTCGAGATGTATTCGCACGACGCATGGGGTGCATCTCAAGATACGAACACGAGTCGACTCTACATAGCCGCAAACCCTATTTTTGCAGAACATACCCAATTCCAAGGGCCTATCGCGAACAAGTGTCGAAGAAGATACAACGAATGTTAAAACTGGGAATAATTAGACGTTCCAAGAGTAACTACATAAATCCCATGGTAACCACCTTTAAAAAGGGATGGCTGGATCGAAAGTACGTTTACTAATTACATTTTTAATTATTATAAACAATACAACCACGTTCCAGCAGATAGCCCGTCGCGATGCATGTTTTTGATGCCTGCCCCCAACATTTGCAAGCACGAGCGGAGCGAGTGCTGCTGGTCGGAGGGGGGGGGGGGCAAATACATATGAAAAGCCACATAAAAACACGGAAAGATACATAAAAACACTGATAAATTCCAAGCAAGCAGCTTTGAGGTTATACGTAAAAACAAGTTTGACAGCGGTTAGCGACTCTACTGGCTGGCCGCAGTAGCCTCATGTATCAGTGTCAGTGATGCCAATGTGCGCGCGCTTTTTGGCCGTATTTATTGAAATTTTGTCTGTGAAAGCTAAGTTAGTTTTTGGAATTCAATGAAAATAAACTATTACTTAGAAAATATATCTGTTATAAATTTTTTTCTCAACTTGAATCAAATGTTATACTTTAAAATCCGCGCCAACTGTGGCCAACCAGCGCGCGACCCTAACGCAAGCGCAGTAGTAGATCAAGGTGCCCACATTGGCATCACTGACCGGTGTGCACGATTTTGCTCCCGCTGTTGCAGAGGGCGTGGGTGTAGTCTTACCAATGCACAAATCTTAGGCTTTCTGCCTTAAAATTGATGCTGAAAGTACGTACTTTCGTCCGAGGTATGAAGAAAAGTCAATGAGTCACTCGAGGAAGACTATGAAGTGACCGAACCCACGGAGGTTCTCTTCCGGAGACTTTCAGAATCCAAGGCCATGTCATCATTAGATATGACCATGAGTTTCTGGCAGATCCCCTTGCATCCTGGTGAGCTTCGTGGATGACTTGTTCTGGAAGTCAGAATCAATCGATCAGCATTTCGAACATCTAACCATTGTATTATTAAGGTTTCGAGAGGCAAACCTAACATTAAATTTTTCGAAATGCCCATTCTTCCGAGATGAGGTAAAATTTTTAGGTCACATTATAACGACGGAAGGAATAAAGATGGACCCAGAAAATTGAGGGTGCTGAAAGAGTATCCACGCCCCAAGAATATAAAGCAATTGTAAACAGTAACCCCTCTCCACGAGTTACTGAAGAAAAATGCAACCTGGAAATGGAATGAAGAATATGAAATGCCCTTCCAGACCGCAAGGGCCAATAATCATAAATTTTTTAATTTAATTAATTTTCTTGTTCCTAATCTACAAACATAGGCATGATAAGCGTACGCGGAGACCGAACGAGAGGCCTACGAAAGCCAGCCCCACTACTTACCACTGCAGCTGTACGCGACGTGTCCGTGAGCTCCACTGGCTCGTGCCTAAAAGTGTAGTGGTAAGTGGAGGGGGTGCTTTTCGTAGACGCATCTCCACTACTCGAATGCTGGCTTTCGGGCTCTGCTACGATCGCCCGTCCTGTAAAATTCAGTTTTGCCGCATGAGGTCCCTTTCTTCGCGGACGGTCACATATACAGATGCCAGCGGTTTTGCCTTAGGAGCTATTCCTGCACAATATGATGAGCACGGAGAGGAATGAATCATCACCTGCTCAAGCCGCACTCTGAAGGAGGCTTAAGTTAGCTACTTCCCTACAGTACAAGAGCTTTCAGCAGTGGTATGGGCCTTGATAAAATTTAGAACATATATTCTAGGGGCTCAGGTAATAATCCGCACAGATCTCCGAGCTGTCACGTTCCTGATGACGTGCAGGTTCACTAGCGCCAGAATAACGAGATGGGCATTGGCAATCCAAGACTATAGATTAGAAATTGAGTACATAGATGGAAAAGCCAATGCAGCTGCAGACGCACTGAACAGGATCACCCTCGATTCTGACTACCTACCCCTTGAATCTGATAACGGAGCCATATTTATTCACTCGCTCGCTAAAAAACCCTCGTCCAAATTGATGTTTTACCAGAACGCCATATTTCTCTCCTTTTTCTTAAGTTTTCTCCTTCTTCTCCTTCTCGTTTTTTTTTAAACGGGATGTCATCTAGCTCGCTTTCAAATTAGTTAGCGGGGAGCAGGTGATACGTTCGGCTCTCTTTTTCTTTATGCTCTTATTTTTACCTCTTCTTTCATTTTTCTTTTGCTTATTTTATTTTCCTGTTTTATTTTCTTGGGTAGGCGCTAATAATTTGAAAACGCCCGATCAAAATCCCAATCAAACAAAAAAAGGTGGCAGATGAGGCGCTGTGAACGCCTCAGATAACATATTGCGCAACGGTAAAATATCGGCAAGCAATTACCGACAGGATAGTAAGCGAAAATCCTAACAGTCTTAAATCACTATCCGTCCCTCCGGGACGATCCCGGAGGGAGAAAGGTCGCGAGAACACATTTGGGAAAACGCGCCGCGAGAAAATCACTTGTCTGCTCCGAGCCGAGGACTGTGGTTCTCTTATAGGTGAGGCTCATGGACATACTTTTCTTCACGCCTTTGTGTCTGTAGATTCACCATAAAGGATCGAAGAAACATTGATCCCAAACTACTTTCCTTTCTATCCTTCAGGGATAGAAAATAGGAATTTTCACTATTGAAATTCTGTAGGAATATCCACCAAAGTAGGATCGCCATTTCATTGATAAATGCGATGATGAAATAATTCTCCATTTTGTCCCTGCTGAGATAGAGGGCTGAGACCCACGAGATCGCACTGAGCCCCTTTTTATCGATGAAGTCATGTTTTTCCTGCTTACTCCTTCAGACAAAGCTGAATTTTACAGGACGGGCGATCGTAGCAGAGCCCTCAAGACAGCATTTGAGTAGTGGGGATGCGTCTACGAAAAGCACCTCCTCCACTTACCACTACACTTTTAGGCACGAAACAGTGGAGCTCACGGATACGTCGCGTACAGCTGTAGTGGTAAGTGTTGGGGCTGGCTTTCGTAGGCCTCTCGTTCGGTCTCCGCGTACGCTTATCATGCCTATGTTTGTAGCTTAGTAACAAGAAAAGTAATTAACTTAAATGATTATTGACGGCCACACACACACACACACACACACACACACACACACACACACATGCATACATACACA
>CAKNYM010050504.1:103812-170782 GCA_932195095.1 Andricus curvator | reverse complement strand
GAGGAGGAGGAGGAGGAGGAGGAGGAGGAGGAGGAGGAGGAGGAGGAAGAAGAGGAAGAGGAAGAAGAAGCTGAGGAGGAGGAGGGTGATCCCGAAGAAAATCCTGCTGACCTTCAAGAGGACATCAATCAACCTGGCCCATCCAGGCCTTCAAAAAGAAGTCTTCCAGGTCCAACCAGGCGCTCTAAAAGATTAAAACCAAAAATTTAATTATCTAACATTGGATAGAACTGAACATCTTTTGCTGCTTTTCTGAAAGAAAACACTTGTGGATTAGGCCTACTGGGGATACCACGTTTAAAAAAAACGCTTCACTTACTCTACCTCAAAGGTGATGTGGAAACGAGTAAATGTAGATATTCCATACATATCGGCAAGTTCATACATACTTACATATGTACGTGTGTGAGTGTATGTAAGTATATATAATATGATAAATTAATGATATATTATATCATTGATACATATGTAATGATATATTAGTAATATAATAACGATAACAATAAATAATCTTTCAAATTTCGAGGTAAAATTTGACATTTTTTGCAAATTGCAAAAAAGTGCCCCGCTTTTCTCTACCATAACTCGTAAACTATTGATATGAGAATAATTTGTTTATAACAAAAGTGATAGGGAATTAAATTTTCTATAACTTTTTGAAGACTATATTTGCTCTAAAGTGCATTGGAAACGAGATATATAAAAAAACGCGATTTTTGCCGCCATTTTGTTCGCAGGAGCCTGATTTGTGGGATCTTTTTTGGGTTTTGATTAGGGCACCAAAATGAAGATAATTGCCAAGTTTGGTCTTATCCCAACCTTTTGCAATCTCAAACTACATATTGACTGGACTACTACAGAAATTCAAAAATCGTTGTTGCAACCATTCCAACGAAAACTCACACGCTTTAAAAATGCATAAAACAAATTTGCGCTGTGCATCAAGTTTGATGCAGAAAAAATTCAGATCTTTGAAACCCGAAGATATTTTGTGATTCCTTGTAGGAAAAAAGTGGGAAAATGAGTGACAGTGAAATCAGTGAGTGCATATTTTCAGTAATTTCTCCAGATTTTATAGAATCCCAAAACAGTTTTTAAAAATGTGATTATTAAAAAAATTATTTAGCTGCATCCGATATGACTCATGGATTACATTCAAATTCGGAAACTTCAAGCGATGATGAAACAGAAATCTCAGATGACGACGACAGTTATTTAACTTTTGATTCGAAATACGAAGAACCTTATTAGCGTCAAATTACAATAACAATTTTGCAATTGTGATCAACAAACTATAATAATGTTTCCAAATCATTACTAAAACTTTCAAATTTTGATCTTTGCTTCAAATTAACTTAGTCAAACTTTATTAAAAATTTCAGAACAAAGCTGATTACAGCCCCCAATTTATTTCTAAATTGAAAGCTCAATTTCATGATCTTGAAAAAACTCCGAAAGGAAAAATTCAGTTGCTCACACTTTTAAAAAATAAATGGAGTTTCACTAACACAGCGAAAATAATGAAAACTTCACGTTACTTTATTCTGAAAGGCAGAAAATCAGGCAAAAAAAAAACAGGAAATTATTTGCATTTTATGTAATTGTCGATTTTCAGAATTTTTTTATGTCAGACACTTATATGATAATCATATTATAGGAAATCCTTATGTAAAAATTGGCCTATCTAAGTTTTGCTCTCTCAGACCAGCCCATTGAATTTTAGCTGGTTTAGGAGGAACACACATCGTTTGTACGTGTCCCATTCACGAAAACATGAAACTCATAGCAACAGGTGAGAAATTACCGCAGAACCCTACCCTAAAAAAAGTTGTTCGATCATTTTTCTTAAAACGGAAGGAAGTCATATTTCAGTAAATAATAAGCAAATTATAATAAATAATTTTCCATGATAATTACTTAATTTGCATACAAATATTTCAATCTACCAATAACATTCTTTGTATTTTATTTATTTGTATAATTCTTATTACAAAAATTCAGAACGTCTACACTGTTAAAAATTTTCGCTCGAAACTTCCAACAAATGTATTGGATGTTTATTTCCGAAACGTAAGGTAACGCTACAATAGAAAATGTTGTAGTTCCCAAATGCTGGTATATACATTTCCAGCAGCCAGTAACACTTCTGTATCATATTGGCGGCTGGATATCTCGACACCTGTTGAACCGAAAAATTGAAGAAAAAAAACGTAAATCATTTCTCAGGACATTCATGTAATTCACGTAATTAATTGAATTATCGAAATTTATGGAATTCAAGGTATTCATGGAATTCAAGAAATTCACAGAATATCAGGATTTCACAAAATTCACGCAATTTACGGAATTTACGGAATACATGGAATGCAGGAAATTCATTGAATAAACAGAATTCATGGAATTCACGGAATTCATTGAATCAACAGAACTCATGGAATTCACGAAATTCATGGAATTCATGGGATTCAAGGAATTCATCGAATCCACGGAATGCAAGGATTTCAAGGAATTGAAGGAAATCACGGAATTTCTGGAATTCATGGAATTCACAAAATTCACAGAATTCGCAGAATTCAAGGATTTCACGGAATTCACGGATTTTACGGAATTCATGAAATTCATAGTATTCAAGGAATTCAAAGATTTCATTGAAATTAAGGAAATCACGAAATTGGCGGAATTCATAGAATTCACGGAATTGATGGAATTCAAGGAATTCAAGGAATTTAAGGAATTTACGGAATTCGCGAAATCTAAAGAATTAACGAAATTCAAGGAATTCAAGGATTTCAAGGAATTGAAGGAAATCACGGAATTCAAGGAATTTACGGAATTCGAGGAATTCACAAAATTCACAGAATTCGCAGAATTCAAGGATTTCACGTAATTCACGGAATTCATGAAATTAATAGTATTCAAGGAATTCAAATATTTCACGGAATTTAAGGAAATCACGGAATTGGCAGCATTTCGAGGAATTTATAGAATTCACGGAATTAATGGAATTCACGGAATTCATGGAATTCAAGGAATTCGTGAAGTTCACGACATTTAAGGAATTTACAGAATTCGCGAAATCTCAAGAATTCACGGAATTCAAGGATTTCAAGGAATTGAAGGAAATCACGGAATTTACGGAATTCGAGGAATTCATGGAATTCACAAAATTCACATAATCCGCAGAATTCGCAGAATTCAAGGATTTCACGGAATTCACGGAATTGATGGAATTCATGAAATTCATAGTATTCAAGGAATTCAAAGATTTCACGGAATTAGAGGAAATCACGGAATTAGCAGAATTCATAGAATTCAAGAAATTTATAGAATTCACGGAATTAATGGAATTCACGGAATTAATGGAATTCACGGAATTCAAGCAATTGATGGAATTCAAGGAATTCCCGGAACTTACGAAATTCACGGAATCCAAGGAATTCACGCAATTCAAGGATTTCAAGGAATTGAAGGAAATCACGGAATTCGCGGTATTCATGAAATTCAAGGAATTCGTGGAATTCAAGGAATTCGTGGAATTCGTGGAATTCATGAAGTTCACGACATTTAAGGAATTTACAGAATTCGCGAAATCTAAAGAATTCATGAAATTCAAGGAATTCATGGAATTCACGGAATTCAAGGATTTCAAGGAATTGAAGGAAATCACGGAATTCACGGAATTTACGGAATTCGAGGAATTCATGGAATTCACAAAATTCACAGAATTCGCAGAATTCAAGGATTTCACGGAATTTATGGAATTCATGAAATTCATAGTATTCAAGGAATTCAAAGATTTCACGGAATTAAAGAAAATCACGGAATTGGCAGAATTCATAGAATTAAAGGAATTTATAGAATTCACGGAATTAATGGAATTCAAGGGATTCTCGGAATTTACGGAATTCACGCAATCCAAGGAATTCACGCAATTCAAGAATTTCAAGGAATTGAAGGAAATCACGGAATTCGCGGAATTCATGAAATTCAAGGAATTCGTGGAATTCATGAACTTCATGACATTTAAGGAATTTACGGAATTCAAGGAACTCACGAAATTCAGGGAATTCAAGGAATTCACAAATTCAAAGAATTCACGAAATTCAAGGAATTCGTGGTATTCAATGAATGCGTGGAATTCAAGGAATTCATGTATTTTGATTAATTGAACCACATGGTTGAAATTTAAACGATATTTTTAGAAGTTTTTTTCCTTCCTTGAAGATTTTATTATTTTGTTGAAAATTTGTTCTTTTTCGGGTAAAAATTATTTTTTTTACTGAAAATGTAACTATTCTACTATTGATTGAAAATTGATCTATTTTAGTTGAAAAAGTAACTATTCTATTGCAAAATTCGCCTTTTCAGTTTGAAAATTCCTCGTGTTTGTTATAAATTTGATATTTTTCTTGAAAATGCAAATGCTTCGTTAAAAATTAATCTGTGTCGGTTAAGTATTCAATTATTTTGTTCAAAACTCAACTATTTGGTTGAAAGTTCAACTTCTTTCTTAAAAATTCATTTTTTTTAAGGTTTATTATTTTAGTAAAAATTTCAACAATTTAGTTGAAATTTGATTTCTTTCTTGAGCTACAAATTTTGTTTGGTTGAAAATTAAACTGTTTTATTAAAAAATCGTCTTTTTTCTTTAAAGTATAATTGTTTTGTTAGAAAATTCGTCATTTTGGTTGATAATTGATTTTTCGGTTTTTTTTAAATTCATCTTAGTAGAACAAAAAATTAATTATTTTATTAATAATTATTCAACTATTTTACGAAAAAGTAATCCGTTTTGTTGAAAATTGATATTTTAAATTAAGAATTGATCTTTTCTAATTAGAAATTCAAAAATTTTTTTGAAGTACTTTTTTGCTTAAAATTTGAAAATTCATTTTTTTGTGTTAAAAATTCATCTATTTTGGAGGAAAATTAAATTTTTTCGTTAAGAATTGGTTCAACTGTTTTATAGAAAATTCGTCTTTCCAGCTTGAAAGCTCAATAATTTGTTCGACATTTTTTTTTCTTTTATCGCTTTTTGATGAATGTAAGTGTTTTGAATTTGAAATTAAAATCTTAGAAATGAACCCCTTTATCAAAACTTCTTTTTTTTTATGTTGAAGATTCATCAATTTAATTGAAAATTTATCTCTTTGTTTGAAAATCTATCTATTTTGTTGAAAATTCTACTTTCTTGAAAAAATACAAAATATAAAAAAACCTGAATCAAAAAATTGAAATTAAATGAAATTTTGAGAGAGTTTAGATGATTTTAAAGATTTACAAACATTTTCGGGGAATTTAAGGGATTGCAAAGAATTTCAACAGATTAAAAAAATTTCAAGGGATTTGAAAGAATTTTGTAGGATTTCGACGGATTTCAAGATATTTCTAATGAACTTTTAAAAATAAATTAAATTAAATTTTTGAAAGGATTTTTAACTGATTTTAAAGATTTTAAGAGATTTTGAGGAATTTCACAAAATTAAAGGATTTCAGAGGTCTATAGGGATTTAAACGGGTTTTTTTAGAAAACTTGAATTTACCTAACTTACAATATATCCGTTCCATTTTTGTTTTGAAATTGATTTCTTTAATGTGAAAGTTTAACTACTTGTGTAAAGTGAAAATTAAAATTTTAGTTGGAGATTTATCCCTTAGTTTGAGAATTAAACTTCTTTATTAAGATTCTTTTTTTTTTGTAGTTTTTGGTTAAAGTATCATATTTTTTGTTTAAAAATTTCACTATTTGGTTGAAAATTTATCTTTGCAGAAAGAAAAATCGAGTATTAGGTTAAAAATTCAACTATGTTGTGGAAAATACAATTATTTTGATGAAAATTAAACTATTTTGTTAGAAAGTCCTTTTTTTTGTTGAAAATTTAAATGTTTCGTTGAAAATACGTCCTTTTGGGTTAAGAATGTATCTTTTATTATGGAAAAGTCAATTTTTTTATTGAAATAAATAAATTAATGATTCAAATGTTTTTTAATTTCAATTTGAAATTTTTTTATTTCGTTTATAGAATATTCTTATTATTTGGTTCGAAATTCTACTATTTGGTTGAAAATTTAACTGCTTTCTTGAAAATTAGTTTTTTTGGTTTGTTTACGATTTATTTTTTTAACTGAAAATTTAGTTATTCCATTTTTATAGAAAATCGATCGATTGTAGTCGGTTCAACTTTAAACTTGGTTTAAAGTTGAACTACATTAAACAAAATTACTTTTTTTCAAAAAGAAACAAAAAATGTGTTTCTTTCGACAAAAATAATATTTTTGTCCAGAAAAACAAATTTTTTTGTTTCTTGGAATTTCAATCTTGTTCTATTTTCAGGAATTCTATACATAAATTTGTAGGTATAGTTTAGAGGAAAAATTTTGTTAAATAAAATGTTATTGTAGCTTGTGTCCTTTCTCCAAAAAGGTAATTTTTTTATTTTTATCACAACAGTTTATAAAAAATTTGTAGCTTTTTTTTGGTTGAACAACTTTTGTCTTTTAATTTTTGTTCGTCTCTTGTGTCGTTTTTCCAAAAGTTTAATTTTTAATTTTCAATCTTGTTTTATACGATTAAAAGAATATCTACTTGTTCTATCTAAAAATTAATAATAACGAATTTGTAGATCACTTTTGGGTGAACAACATTTGTCTATAAATTTTGTTCGTACCTTGTGTCGTTTTCCAAAAAATGTAATTCTTTTGATCTCTAATGTCTTTCTTCTACGATTAAAACAAAAACTACTCATCTTAGCAAAAAGTGAGTATCAAAAAATTTGTCGATCTTTTTCGAATGCACAATTTTTGTCAATTCATCTTTTTACGTATCTTGTATAGTTTGACCGCAAAATGGAATTTTTCATTATTTTTTTTTGTGTGTTCAAAATTTGACTTTTCGATTTTTCAAGAAAATTCAAAAAGTTGTTATTGCAATATTTGTTTTCGATGATAGTGCTGAATAAGTCATGAAATTAAAACTATAAAAATTACAAAAAAAGATCAATTTTCAACCATAAATTTAATAAAAAAATTCTGTACTTTTTACTCCCTAGGGAATAAAAAGTGACGTCGGAGGTGAATAATGAAAATTATACGTCTATGAGCTCGCATTTCACTTATTATAATTTCATTATTATTATAATTGACCGTAAATTTTCATGAATTTCCGGAAATTTATGGACATTTTAAAAATTGAATTTTTGGTAATTTACGGTAAGTTTCCATGTTTATCTGTAAAATTACCATGAATTGGCGAAAATTTTCATAAATTCTCGGAAATTTATGTAAATTAAAAAAAATAAATATTGGGTCATTTATGCTAAGTTACCATATTTACCGGTAAAATTATCATAAATAACCAAAAATTTTAATGAATTGCTGGAAATTTATGGAAATTTAAAAAAATGAATTTTGGGTAATTTGGAATAAGTTAACATAAATTTCATGCTTCTTTATTCAAAATCTAATATGGAGTGAAATCATGGCTGTACTTCGAGAAATGTCTGAAATCATCCATTGGTTATAAAAATATCGTTTTTTTTTCCTCAAAGAAATTAATTTTCAACTAAGAAAATTAATTTTCATTAACAAAAAGTTAAATTTTACACCAAAGAGATGAATTTTTGGCAAAATGATTAATTTTCAATACACAATATTTTTTTTAAATGAAGTGAAAAATATTGATACTTAACCAAAAAACGAATGAATTTTGCTCAAAATAGTTCAATTTTCACCCACAGAGATGAATTTTGAACTGAAATGATGAATCGTCTAAAACAACAAAAAATAAATTTTTCACAAAACAGTTCAATGCTTAATAAACAGTTGAAATTATAACCAAAAAGATGATTTTTTGATCAAGAAGATTAATTTACTTCCAAAAAAGATGCATTTTCATAAAAATACATTAATTTCCAACTAACAGGATAAAGTTTCTACCAAACATTTGAATTTTTAATGGAAAAAGATAAATTTTCAACCAAAAATGAAATAGTTGAAATTAGAGTTAAAAAAATTTGATGAAAAAATGTAATTTTCAAATTAACTCAAATTTAACTCCATAACATGTTTATGGGTTACTTTCTCCTGAAAACGCAACATGAATTCACTTGAATTCTTTTAAATTCATCCAGTCCAGTTTAAATATCTCAGGTACGCCAGCCTTCTAAGATATAATCCCAGGCGAGAATAAGCAAGTGAGGGGTGGTGCGCTAAACGAAATGGTGGGGGTATACTAGCCAGGACAGCCGATGCGAGTCGGGAATCGGGTACGAGTGCAGTTCCACCAACCGAGCTTAGGCGGCGTGGCGTCGCTTATACGTGAGTAGCGCGGCCCATCCAGTGACTTAGAGGTGGAGGGGATATAGAGATTGAAAAAAGACCGCCGGAGCTACCTCGCTCACTCCTATGTATCCCCTCTACCTCCAAGCCGCTGGATAGGCCGCGCCACTCACGTATAGGCGACGCCACGCCGCCTAAGCTCGTTCGGTGGAACTGCACTCTATTATATGACATCCTTAACTTCTGGTTTTTACGTACTATAAAGACTTAGAATTTGAATCCT
Source organism: Andricus curvator (assembly GCA_932195095.1). NCBI lineage: Eukaryota > Metazoa > Arthropoda > Insecta > Hymenoptera > Cynipidae > Andricus > Andricus curvator. The sequence continues at coordinate 162,222 of CAKNYM010050504.1, read as the reverse complement.
GAAGTGACTGAAAGAACCTTTTACTGAAGTAAAGCTGCTTATCTTAAAATGTATGGTTATAAAATAATTGCAGTGTTGAAGCTTTATATAAAATTCTTGCAGACGGTAAAAAAGCCGAACCTATTATGTAAAAATAGGCAGTGTATAGATGTCCGGTGCCGGGTGCTAGGTTGGTATCCGGTAGATTGCTCTGATTTGTTACACGGCAGTGAGCGGGGTCTGCCGGACAGCAGCATCGAGTAAGGCATTTGACTTAGTACATTTCTTATTTTTTTGTGACGCACATGTTATATTGTCGCGAGTGTAGACAGTGCTATCTACATTTCCTGTTACAGCCGGTAGGTACGTATTCTTAGAATTTATAATTATCAAATATTAATTATCATAACCTGTGCAGAAATCGCCATATATATTACCGATTACGGGCTAGGGCCTAATCCGATGTGTACTATTTGGTCCCAATATGAAGAATTCTGTGGCCCTGACTCGTACCAGACCGGGCTATGTACTGTGATGTCATCTAGCCTCTTTGCAGCGCCATCTTAAGTTATATGCGCTAGATTTCACATAACCTTGAACATATCCTGAATTTTTGTTTTCCTTCGAGGTGTTCTTTTGCAAATGTGCCGGGAGTGTTCAAGCATATCATTTATTATTAGCATATTAATAATAAATGCCGGAATTAAGAAGCACACCCCGAGTTCGCAAACATCGTGCAATCAGCAACGTTCCATAGTTACGTGATGAAAACGATAGCAACGAAAGTAAGTATTCAATACTAATTTTATGGTGTATTTAATTATATTGTCTTGTATTGTATTGGATCCAACTTTTAACCTAAACATTTGAGTTCCTCATTTTAGTAAACAAATATTATAATTTGATATTTTTTCGCTCTTTAGCGCTATTTTTGTAAAATGGAAAGTTGGAATTTTGAGGTTATATTTCTAATTCTACGTTTTATGAAGAAGACTTCTCTGAACTCGTCGTTCAAGAAAGATACTGGACTTCGCAAGGCTCTGAAACTGATATGACAACAATATTTAAGTAGAGAAATGGTCATGAAGTTCACCGTAGTAAAAAAGATGCTATGAAAGGAGGTCTTCAAGGATTTCCAATTTTGTACATGTGTACTGGGTAACAAATTTCAGTTGTACAATTTCAATTATATTGCATAGTTATTTGCTAATTTTTTACCCTAATTACATTTTTAAATATTTCTTTCTAGATCCTGTTCGACAAAAATTAGAAGCAACGGAAGAGAAAGTACTGTCCCACACGAGATCCGTTTTCTGGAATGCGAAAAACTGGGACGGTAATCGAAAGCATAGGTCCAAGTAAACATTTTATATTATTTTACAGTTGTATTCAAAATAAAGTTCAATTTTATCAATTTGGCTTTTTATTTAATATCGCAATAATAATTATTTTGAAGCATTTTAATTCCTAATTAAAAATTAATTGATGTGGCTAGACTCGGGTAATTAATAGGGGCCAGACCGGGCGCAGATCGGGCGTTTGATCGGGCTCCTAGACATGGCTCCAGTGTGGATAGGTATTTCATGACGAGTCTGGCCCTGACTCGATTTCCAAGTCAGGGCCCGATATGAACGAGTCTGGGCCCGGTCGGGCCACGGCGAAATTTCTGCACTAGAATGTATTTTTATACATATACACATATATTTAAACACATACATTTGGTATCTGTTTTTTTGTTGGAAATTCAACTATTTTTTGAAAATTTGTCTTTTTAATTTAGAAATTCATCGGCCCCGGGCCGCGGCCCTTATATAAAGCCGGCCCTGATTGGTTTAAAAATTCAACAATTTTGTCAAAAACTCATCTTTTTTTGTTTAAAATTCAATTGTTTTTTGTTGAAAAATCATCTTTTTGGGTTGAAAATTCAAGTATCTTCGTAAAAAATGTACTTCTTATTTGAAACTCATATTTTGATGTTGAAAACTCAAACTGAAATCTTTTTTGATTTTTCTAAGAATTTGTCTTTTTAATTCAAAAAATAATAAATTTTAGAAGAAATTGCATCTTCCTTGAATGAAAATACAACCGCTGGGTTAAAGATTCAACAATTTTGTTAAAAAGACATCTTTTCTCGTTCAAAATTAATTTGTTTTGTTGAAAAATCTTCTTTTTCGGTTGAAGGTTCAAGTATTTTCGTAGAAAATTTACTTTTTATTTGAAACTCATATTCTTATGTTGAGTACTCAAACTAAAATCTTTGTTGGATGAAAATTCAACTATTTTTTTGAAAATTTGGCTTTTTATTTCAAAAGTTCATCTATTTTAGTAAAAATTTCATCCTTCTCGGGTAACAATGCAACTGTTTGGTTGAAAATTAATCTCCTTTGGTTGAGGATTCAACTATTTTGTTTGAATAGTTTGGTTGAACCACTTTGTTCAAAAATCATGTTTTTGTTGTTGAAGATTCATATTTTTAGTTGAAAATTCAGTTCTTTGATTAAAAATTGAACTATTTTGTTGAAAACTGGTCTTTTTTAATTGAAAATTCAACTGCGCGGGTGAAAATTCAACTACTTTGTTGAAAATTAACTGAAGTTAAATTATTTTTCTTTCATGACTGAGAAATCGTTATTCGTTTAAAATTCATCTTTTTGGTTTTCAAATTCATTTTTTTAAGAAATTTCATATTTTTTGTTAAAATATCCACTATTCCACATTTCTGTTGAGAAGTGGCGTGATATAATTCTAACTTTTAATTAACTTCAATATTTTGATTAATAATTGTAACAACTGAAGAAATAAATTTCAGGAAAAATATATTAAAAAACAAAGTTTAATCCTAACCTAGCCTAAAAAATAATAATAGTTCAAAAATTTCAAAAAGTGGAAATGACGTAGTTATGACGTAGTAGTTATGAAATTCCAAATTTTTGTATTCTAAGCCGGATAATGCCTTTAATTTTTCTTTTCATTCTTTTTTAATCCGAGTTATACGATTTGTATAAAAATAAGCCACATCACCCCCAGAAACATGACTTATTTACAAAGTACTGTTTTAAATTTTAAAAAAATTATTCACACATTTAATTTCTTTAACCTTGCTTAATGCACATTAAAAGTAATCCCTTTGAAATGTACAGTGTTGAAATCAATGGCCGTCATAAAATAATAAAATTAAAACTGTAGAATAATATTCTCAAAATGTGTTACTTTCTAGGTTATTAATTTATTCAAAAAATGATACAAGAATAAATTCAAGAAAATAATGTTTAGACATTCTTGTTTTTTAAAATGATTCAAGTTTTTCCTAGAATCTCTTCAAGTCCCTTGAAGCGTCTAGTATAGCGTCTGCATCATATAGCATTTCAACCTTGCTATTTCTCTTGCTGACTAACTCTGTACTTCTACTTCGTTTCATATAGACTGATCAACGTTAATTTATAAAACAGTTTCTTGCTTCCTTCACCTTTACGCCACTGAACTGATTTACTTACCATTTCAAATAGCAAGGCTGACAGTCTCGCTTTGCAATGAAAAAAGGAGACCGAACTCACTTGCAATAGTCAAACTCACAATTCTTTGCTCACTATGAAAATTAGTTATTCAAAACAGCTTATATATTCAACTGTACTACACTCGAACCTGGATGCAAGAACAGTTTCAGGCATGGCTTGCTGTAGACTTTATCATAAGGCCAGGGAATATAAACGTAAACATTCAGGCCGTGTGAAATATTTCTGTTGGATCTGGACGCATTCTAATAGTTGACGCAACTCACGCGCCGAGGTTCTTGCCCGCTTTGTCGGTACGCTACTGTTGGTCACGCATAACTGAACACCACCTCTCTTTCGGTCCCGCGGATCCCCTCTTAATTCACTGCCGAGGACATCAATTCTAGGAGCGTCGTACGCAGGTTTCTTAAATCCAGGTTTCTTAGATCCAGGTATCAGTGTATTTTAAATAGTTATTGAAGCTGCTTTTTCTATTAATCTTTCTTTTTATAATTTAAAGTAGTAATGCTGAATTTTTATTCTGACTTCCGTAAGTGACCACCCATTTTTGACTGGTAGTATACGTTGCCACGAATTGACTCGAGCTGGAGTCTGACTCCAGTCACCTGAACCATTTTTTTATTTCAGTGATTGAATCAAAAAAATGAAATTTGAGATACCGGTAAGATTAATTAACAGATAATTATGTTTTTCTTCAGGGATAGGTAAAAATGAGAAATATCTAACATCAAATTCATATATTTTATGATTATTCTTCACATGAACAATGGTTACTCTTTAAAAAAATCCTTCCAACACGATTCCCATGTAGTATCCGCGCTTCAGTTTGAAATACCTTATTTTTAAGTTTTTATACTTAACAAAACGGGAACTGATTTTGTAATGTCTCATCTTAGGGACAGATGGAATTACGTTTCTGCCAACCAATCTCACGCTGATTGCAACATTATCATGATCACGAAATATCTCAACTTCTCTGGGAAGACCATCGACGTGGACTTTCTCAGTTGGTTGTACGTATGGGTATGGAACTATGTAAGAACAAAAAAAACATTTGCAATTATAAAAGAGGTTTAAAATAAATTTCAAAACTGAAGACCGAACACATAGGGGGTTTTTGTACAATTGTATGCACATAGAAAGGTTTCAATAATAATCAATTTTACCAACTGCTGTGTATACAATTTTAAAAATTCAATATTATCTTATTCTAGCAATCAGTAATCTATGAGATTCCACAATAATTATTTAAGGGGTGTAATAATATTTCAAAGATTGCATGAGCTTTTCAGAGATTGAAGCAGAATTTATGGGATTCCAAAGAATTCTATAAACTTCATAAGTATTTTAAAAGATTTCATAGGATATGAAAGATTTCAGGGTATTTTTGAACGATTATAAGGAATTTCGGAGAATGTTAAATATTCTAAAGGATTTTTATCCAGTGATTTTAAGTGAATTTTAACGGATTTTGATAAATATGAAAAATTCCAAACATTTCATAATATTCTCATAAATTGCGAAGATTTTCTCAAGAATGATGGGATTTTGTATAGCTTTAAGTATTTGAAGATAATTGGAAATATCTCGGCTAATATGCGGTTTTAGAGAATTTTCTTGAATTTCGAAATTTTTTAAATTATTTCCCGATTTCCCCTACATGCGCGGCTTGATCCCAGTTTATGGTAACTCAATGAATATTACTGATTTTAAATTAGGTTTGAATTGTTTTTATTCATTTGATTTGATAGTTGAGGCTGAAAACATGGCTCAATTTTGGCATAATCAGGACAACCAATAGTTGGCTAATGATACTGGGCTGAAGTAAGGACAATTCGGCACCTTATCCCTTTTTTTAACAATGCAACTATTTTACTACTATTTACAAAAATATAACACTAATGCTATTTTCACAAATTTATATTGAGAGGAAAAATCCCAAAAATACTTCATCAAACGTGAAAAATAATTAAAAATAACGGAAAAGAACATCTACCGCTATTCCCAACCCATAAATGTAAACAAACCAATACTTACAGATCGTCCAGAGACAGTGTGGCAACCTAGCAGGATGCCGCCATTTTGCGAACGGATGCCACCATTTTACGTTCAGGTTTTCTATAGTGTAGTATATCTATATATACCAAAATTTCTATGAGAAAACTGCGCCAATCAGAAAGAATGACACTAGGTTGCCACATTGTCTCTGGACCCTCTGTACCAATACTTTATCATCAGTGCCATCTGGCAGCATCGATATTACCGAAATAGGTATATTAGCGCCATATTATTCAAAAAATTTTAGAATGCACAGATACTATTTTTGCACAAATTACCATAATGCGAACGATAAACAACAAGACAATTATTTAATAAATTTTAAATATACAAGAAAATAATTTTCGAATAAATAACCTTAAATAACAATATGTTTCAACAACCATCAAAGGCAACCCCATACTAAAATACCGAAGGCTATCTGATATATGTAATTCTATTTGAAGCTTGCGGAAAAATAACATATTACAAATAACTCATCGCAATTCCTTCAGAAGAAATTCCTCAATACACCCCAAATGATAAAACATCTAATCGAATTTTTCAAGCAGCCCCTTACTTAAATCAGAAAGGCTATCTGAAATAACATCAGTTCAACTTTTAAATAAAATAAACAAATTAAAAACATTTTGTAACAATGACTAACAATGCCATCAGCCATACCACGATGAAAAAACCAGTTCTCGTCAGATCACTGAAGTTAAGCAGCGTTGGGCGCGGTTAGCACTTGGATGGGTGACCATTCGAGAAAACTGAGTGCTGTTGGCACATCGTGGGTGTGGTGAGCCCACACTTGTAGTTATTTACTACAAGTTATCAACCTAGAAACACTACCCGAATCGGGTAGTGTCACGCCTACCCCGAAAGGGAAATGGCTTAATGGTATACTTGAGAGAATATGCCTTAACAACATTATTCAAAAATCCAATTAAAATTAAAAATTGAAGATGAATAATTCATCAGATTACCTTCCATCGACTTGTCTTAAGACCCCCTGGTAATAATGTATTATAATAACCCCTTGAAGCAACCAGTTACTTGAATTAATAAGACCACACTATAATGATTACTGAAGCACTACTAATTCAAGTAAGGGGTTGCTTTCAGGGGTTGTTACAAAATCCTATTATTAAGAAATGTCTTCCAAAGACACAATGATGAATTGTTTTCATTTTCATTTCAAGTTTTAACTAAAGTTGTATCAGATTGTCTTAATAATTTTAGTAATGGTTTGCTTTTAGAAGGTTTTAAAATACATTTTTGGTCAAAGAGCATTGAGGGATAGCTTTTGATGGGACTGTTGTAAATTTATTTTAATCCAGAATTTTATTTAAATCTTTGACTACAGTTATATCAAATTATCTTCCTGATTCCAATGAAGGGTTGCCTTTTGAAGCTGCAAAAATATATTGACATTCTGGGTGTATCAAGATAAGTTCTGAAGGCATTCTGATGAATGGTTTTCATTTTATTTTTCGAATATCAACCCATTTTCTGCTTGTGGAGGTAGTTTCATTACATTTATATATATGTTTTCAACGTTACATTATTGAAAATTTGGGATAATTAAATTAATTGCCTGATTTTGATGACGAAAATTTAGTTTTGGTTCTTTCCCTTGTATTATCAGAGTAGCTAAAAACAAGTAAATAATTACAGTAGTTTGTGTAAACTTATAAACATTTTTTGAAAATATACTGTTCCGAGTTTCTTGAATGCTTTAAAGTTTAATATTTTGAGTAAAATTAATAAGTTTTTATGTAAAAAATCTTTGTTAAATACTATTCAGATGCGACTAATATGGCGCATTCGGGTTGTACCTTGTCTTAATATTATAGTTTAATATAAAGAATTGTTTAAAAAGTTTCCCCATTTATAATCATTCAAATATATCCTTTATTATGTTATTTTTCATATTGGTGAGTCATTCTTCACTGTTAATAAAAAAAATTGTCTTGCCGTTTCAGCAGGCATAACCCTCGAATTATTGTGAGACATTCTGCACTGTTCAGAAAACATTTTTTCTTGAAATTTCGGCCTAATCCTTCAAATATGTTAATAATCTTATCCGTTAATATATTCACCTTATTTTTATTGAATTTTACTAATTTTTCTTCTTAGTTTGTTTTTTATTCAATAATGATGAACTGAAGTCGAAACGTGCCGCATTACCAAACAAGGTAGGACAACTTGGCGCAGATGCACTTTTCGGAAACCACATTAATTAACTGTTTAAATGAACTTCAATTAAATTATCTCCATGCATAGAGCATTGGTAAGATATTGGCCTCAAAAAAATATATTTTACTTTATATTTGAATTTTAGTAGTCATTTTCCTTTATGTGCGCCGCATTCGCCGCCGCTCTTTTATTATTGAATTTTCATTATTAATATTTTAGTAATTTCACCAAAAAGCATACTTCTACATTCTGATTTTTTTCTTTTAATATGGCGCCAATATTTCTTTGTCCTTAATATGAAAGCTGCCCGATGGGGCTGATAAAGCCTTAGTTTGTATACATTTTTTGCTTGTCGATTGCGGGAGAAGAGGTCGTTTTTTATAATTTTTAATTATTATTCACGATTATTGAAGAGTCCTCCAGTATTTCTGCCTTTAATGCTTTGAGCACTTTTTGGACCAAAATTTGAGGGCGGGAAGTAATTTCTTTAATCAGCATTCGCTAGTGATAATTTAAAATTTTGGTAACGTTTTTAAGGAAACAACACCCCAAAGATTCACGAGTTTTCTATGAACTTTTAGAGAATCTCGACGACAGATTGCTGGGTTTTCTGAAAGGATGTCAACGGATTTCAAAGTTTTTAGGATGTATCTTGGAATATTTGGGAAGGATTTCACGAGATTTTATGGAAAATGTAAATTGTTTACCCGACAACAAAAGTAGTTATACTTTCGATTTAATGCATGAAAAATTACATGACCCCATTTATCTACCATTTTTCAAAATGTATGCTACCCTGAAACTTTTCAAATATTTGTCTGTGGCGCTATTCGTTTTTTTAGGGAGAGGTAGGATGCAAAATGATTAATTCGAACCGGACACAAAAAGTTGTTATAACGGCTCTGTCCAGATTCAGCCAAAATTAGGCTCTCTTTTCAGCTGCGGAAATACTTACATCCTTGTCCATTATATACCTCTGCACCTTCATATGTAGCTCTTACAGTGTGCTCAACTCCTTGCTGATCCTTTATCACGGTCACAATAAAATATCCTGTGGCTTCTAGAAAGTCCAAGAACGTATCAAACGGGGGTAGGTTTTCAGCAACATCAAGATTGCCCTGTTTAAGCTCCATAAACATAGGTTTTCTATGATGATCAAGCAGCACGTTAATATACGTATCAAAATGCTTGAGAGTCCAAACATTTAATAGTGGAGCAACGGGTCCCACAGCATTTAATTCTGTACAAAGTCAATAAAGATTTGTAATTTTAAAAATATGAAAAATCGATATTAAAAAGGTGTAAGCCTCTTCGAGTATATTTGACCGAAAGCCCCAAAAACGTTAAAAAGCAATCTCAAAATCAAAACAACGTTTTTATTTGGAATTCTTTAAGAGTTTCAAAGAGTCCACAATTAATATTTTCACTGTTAACATTTTTTGTAATTTTAATATACATTTAATGTGCAGTTGTATATTAAATCTAAAACCTAGATATACAAAATCGCCATTAAAAGACTATTTTAATATTTGAAACTAAGTTTTTTAAACAAAGTTTCGGTTTAGACTGGTTTAGTATGATAGAAATCTTTTTGGAGGCCTAATACCAGTATTTTGATGTTAGATTCAACAGAGGTCTCTGTTATAGAATCGTTGATAAGTAGATAATCTACTATATCAAAATTAATTTTTATTATGCGAAATTAAATTAAAACGCGAAAAATTAGGTTCGAAAAAATTCACTGCGAACTGGATTTGAACCAGCAACCAACTCATTACATGTGAGGTGCTCTACCAATTGAGCTATCACAGTTCACCAGTGAAATAATATTGATAATGATTGTTAAGGGAATTCCCTTAAAACAAAAATAATAATTTCGATCGCAATTAAGGAAATACAAGTTCTGAAATTTTCACTGGTGAACTGCGATAGCTCAATTGGTAGAGCACCTCACATGTATGAGTTGGTTGCTGATTCAAATACAGTTCGCAGTGAATTTTTTAGAACTTAATTTCTCGCGTTTTAATTTAATTTCGAATAATAAAAATTAATTTTGATATAGTAGATAATCTACTTATTAACGATTCGATAACTCTGTTGAATCTAACATCAAAATACTGGTATTAGGCCTCCAAAAAGATTTCTCTTAAAAGACTATGTTATTAAATTTCATATACCACATATTGATCATTTACCAAAAAAGTCAGATATTTTCACTTTAGATAAATTAAAAACAATTTTGGCAGCAATTTTCAATTATAAATAATCAAACATAACATTTTCTCTTAGATAAATATAAATTACACTGGTTTCTCACAGAAAAGTTCATTCAAACAAATAATTAAGAAACCTAACTCCCAAGCACCTGTACTCACGTTAAAATTCTAACATTCACAGCGAATTTGAGAAAAAATTCGACCCATACGTTGCACTTTAATTGTAAGTAGGAATTTAGTCGACGAATTTGAGGTTATTACTTTATTTTTTAATATTTGACAAGATCTGAATTCATCAAAGAACTTGTTGTTTTCACGCAGTCTGCTTTACCGACTTTAATACACATGTATAATAATTTTACAATATGATAGTATATTGAAATTAATTTATGGTATATGCGAATGACTTTACTCACATGTATATTAAATTTCGATCAGATTTTTTTTAACATTGTTGGCAACGTAAAAATTTATTTTTTCATTTTTGAAGATTCTTCATTTTAGTTGAAATTTCAACTATATTTTTCAAAATGTAATTAATTTGGTAAAAATGAAACTATTTTGTTGAAAAAACTATTGTTAAAAAATGATCTTTTTTGTTCAAAAAGATCTGTGTAGACCATGTATATGTCTTTTATAAAACTCTTATTTTTTTCTTAAAAATTCAACAATAAAAAAAATTATTTATGGTTCCAATTTTTGGTTAGAATTTTTTTCTTTGAATTTTTTTTTGTAATTTAACCTTTTTCTTTAAAAAAAAAATTTTTTTTCCTAGAAGAGATGAATATTTAGCGAAAGAGCTGAGATTTCAAGCTAAAAGATTATATTTCTTAGAAAAAAATTGACCTTCAAACCCGGAAAGATAAATTTCTAGCCAAAAAACCAAATTGTTTAATTGCAAACCTTTAAAGTCAAATTTCCTAACAAAAAAGAATTAGCATCAACCACAAATAGTTGCATTTTTAACCAAATAGTCGAATCTTCATGTCAAAGAGACAAATTTTTTGGAATAAAGTTGAATTTAAAAAAAAAAGATTAATTTTTAATCCAAAAAGGTGAATTTTCAACAAAGTAGTTACATTTTTTACCTACATAGTAAACTTTTCAGCCAAATAGTTGAAGAAGCCTTCGAGCCAAAAGAGACGAATTTTCAACAAATTATCGAATTTTTAACCAAATAATCGATTTTTTAACCGAATAGTTGAACTTTTAAACGACAAAGATAAATTTTCAACGAAATAGTAGAATTTTCTATCCAAAAAGACTAATGTTCAACAAAACACTTAAACTTTCAACAAACTAATTAAATTTGTAACAAAATAGTTGAATTACCAACAAAAATGATGAATCTTAAAAATAAAATGTATTTTCAACAAAATATGCAACAGTTAAATATGAATTTTCAAACCAAAAAGAAGAATTTTGAACCAAATAGTTGAATTTTCAAGCTAAGAGGACGAATTTTCTACCGGAAAATATAAATTTCCAACAAAAAAGTTTACTTCAACAAAACAGTTGAAATTTAGACTGAAAATTATCAGTTTTTCCCGAAAAATATAATAATGAAATTTGCAGTTAAAAAAATTGGTTTTCAACAAAAAAAAGACTAATTTTCAGCATATTAGTTGAATTTCTGATCAATAAAATGAATGTTTAAGAAATTAGTTTAACTTTCAATCAGGTAGCTTAATTTTCAACTAAAAACAAAAACTTTTAAACTAATTATGGAATATTTATATTTTCAGTGAAAACAATTAATTGAAGAAAAAACGATTTTTCAAAGACCAGTTGAATTTGCAACCTAAGAGATGGATCTTTAGCTGGTTAAACGAATATTCAACAAATTAGTTCGACTTTCAACCAAACTTTCGAATTTACAATCAAGAAGATTAATTTTCCACACAAAAACACGAATTAAAAAAAATACCTGAATTTGGATCCAAATTATTAAATTTATTCTTAAAATGATCAATTTTGAACCAATAATGAAATATTTCAATTTACCGTTAAAAAGATAAATTTTCAACAAAATAGATAGATAATTTATTTCAAATTTAAGTCAACAATTATTGATAGGAAGATATGTTAATGTTTGCATGAAATGACAAATATTAAACCTGAAGCAAAAATACGCGGGGCGCATGTATCTTTGGTCCTCTCCTTCCATCATTACACCACACTCCACCATTCTCACAATCCCCTTCTTCTCTCTTCTTCCCCATTATTCTCCTCCACGGCTTCCTCATCCGACACTCTCACTCTCCCCCACTCTCATAACCATATTCCTCATCATCATCCTTCATCCCCTTCCGAACCATTTCCGCCTTTTCTACCATCCCTCTCTATCCTACTCCCACAATTGCCCTCCTTTCCTTATCTTTACCTTTATTTTCCACCATCCTTCTCCGCCCCTCCCAATCTTTCTTATAATTCCACTGCTTTCCCATCCTTTCCCACTAAACTACTCTTTCCCTTTCCTCCAATCGCATTCCATCATTTCCCCTCCTTTCCTCGTAACCCTATCTATCACTTTTCCTCGCCACCCCACTTTATCACTTTTCCTCGCCACCTCTTCACACCTTTTTTAACACGCCCTCCTTTCTGTTCCTTTCCTTTCGCACCATCCTTCTCCACCCCTTCCTGCTTTCCTATCAACTCCATCCCTTCCATCTATACCCAACATCGCTTTATCATCCCTACCCTATCGAGCGCTCCACTTCCCTATCCTTTTTCTCCTTTTCTGCCATCCTCCTCCAACCTTTTCCCTTCGCTCCACTCCACTCTCTTCCCCAGAAAAAATTGAAACGGATGGACACCCAACTATAAAAATAAAGTTTAAAACCTTTTCAATCTATATTACTTGAAGTAGTTGTGCCACATATCAGATCTCTGAAGAAAAGATTTTCTATGATTTTATGAATCAGGATAATAATAATCATGATGTAATTTCCCCCAAAAATTCATTATTTCCACTGAAAACAATTTTCAAACTCACGAAATACATTTATTTCAACAATGGCTTTAGCAATTACATTTTTTCACTTGCTTTTTTCAAATTCTTTCACTTCTTTCCCTCAATCCTCTCATTTTTCTTCCTTTTCTTTGATCCTTCTCCACCCCTCCTCACATTTTCTTTTTTCTGCCTCCCTTCTTATCATAACCATCCAAACCTTTCCCACCCTTCTTCAACATCCCCTTTTCAACTTTTGCAACATCCAATATTTTCCCTTCTTTCTTCACTAACCTTCTTCACTAACCTTCTTCACCATTCCGTTAATTCACTACCATTCCCCTCCTTTCACACAATCCCCATCCAACCCCTTCCAAAATTTGTATTATAGTCGGCAAACTTACCACCAAAATTGATGAGAACCACGCATGCAAGAAGCAGAGTTCCAGGAAGGAACTCCATTTTTCTGGTCAGATTTCGTAAAAGATAACTGATGAATCCGGATCATTTCCACCGCTATATATACCTGAGAAAATTATTAGAATGACGAAATATTCCCGTAGGTGGGTAAGCCTACGTGGTAAAAGCAATAGAAAATCTTATCAGCCAGCACAAGCTCTCGAAATCGAAAACAGCGCTTAATAGACCTTGGTCTCTGTCCTTCTACTAAGACCCGGAACAAATTTGTCAACCAAAGTTTGCCAGGCAATTGTGAAAGATATCTCAATTTTAAAATGTATTATAGATGACAGAAATTCTCTTTGTCAAATTTTTTAGAAAATAGTTGACTTTTAAATCCGAAAAGATGAATTTTCACCATGAAAGATGATTTTCCAATTCAATAGTTGAATTAAAAGAAAATAATTTTAATTTAAGCAAAAGTGAAGAACTTTCAACAAAATATTTGAACTTCTAACCACATAGTTGAATCTCCAACAAAGAAAAAATTAATTCTCAACCAAAAGAACGAGTTTTCTATCGAGAAAGACAAATATATAACAAAAAAGATAAATGTACAAAAAAAGAAATCAACTTTCATTCAAGTCATTAAATTTTGAAGCAAATAAGATGCATCCTCAACTAAACTGTTGTATTTTCAACCAAAAAAGATGACATTTCTACCGAGAGAGATGAATTTTCCAACCAAAAAGACGATTTTTCAATAAAACAGTTTAATTTTCAAACAAGAAAGATTTTTCATTCAAAAAAGAGATACAAATTTGAACCAGATTATTGCATTTTTAACTAAAATAATGAATCTATAACAACAAAAAGTGCAGAATTTCCAACAAACAAAAAAATGAAGTATCAAGCACAAGGATGAATTTTCTTCCCAAAAAAAAGTTAAAACATCTAAATTTTCAACCAAGTAATTGAATTTTTAACAAAAAAAAAATAAGTGTCTACCAAAAGAGATAAATTTTCGAACAAAAGAAAAAAAACGATTTTTCAACGAAGTGGTTTAATCCTTGACCAAAACAGATCAATTTTTAACGAGGCATTTGCATTTCTAAGAGAACGAGAAAATTTCTACCAAATGAGAGGAATTTTCAAACCAAAAAGACTAATTTTTAACGAGAAAACATTTTTCTCTCAAGAGGAACAAAAATTTCAACCACTTTATTTAATTTTCAACTAAAATCGATAAATTTTCAATTAAAACCAGAATAATTAAATTTTCAGTAGATAACATTAATTTTCACCTAAAAAAGAAACAAATTTTCACCAGTTTTGGAATTTTCAAAGTTTCAAGTGAAAACGATCAATTTTCAACCGAAAGCAGAATACTTAAATTTTCAGCTAAAAAAATTAATTTCAATTTAAAAAAAAAAGATTTTTAAAGAAAATAATTAAATCTTCAACCAAATAGTAGAATGTCAAACCAAAAGATAAGAAGAATATTTTATGAACGGAATACAAAAATTTCGAATTAAAATGTCAAAAATTTTAATTCATTGTTTCATTTATTTCAATAAAAAAATTGTCAAACAAATTATTGAGATTTCAAGACAGAAAGATGAATTTTCCTACAAAACATTTGAACCAATTTTCAACAAAAAATTTAATTTTTAATCAAACAGATAAATTTTCTACCAACATAGTTAAATTTTCAAATAATAAAAAAGATACATTTTCAACAAAAAATGTAATAGTTAAATTTTACAATAAAAGAAATGAATTTTTAACTAAAATTATGAATCTCCAAACAACAAAGTTTTTTTTTTGGTATTGTTTGATGAAATCTTCTGAAATTAGGTGAAATATTTAAATACCCCATAAAATCTTCCAAAATCTATTATCTACGAAACAAATGAACCTTCAACCCGAAAATATAATTTTTTTATCAAAAAAGTTAATTTTCTACAAAATAGTTAAATTTTCTTCCAAATATTTAAATTTTCATAAAATAGTTTTATTTTTAACCAAATATTCAAATTCTAAACCACAAATATGAATCTTCAACAACAAAGTTAGTTTTGAACCAAATTGTTGAATTTTCCAGACAAAAAGATGAATTTTTCTACGAAACACATCAATTTTCTACTTGAAAATATGAATTTTGAACTCAAATAATGAATTTTTAACTTAAATGATGAACTTTCAATCAAACCAAAATAAATTTTTAACAAATTAGTTCGAATTTCAACCACGTAGTTGAATTTTCAACCAATAAGGATGAATTATCAACAAAGAATGTACTAGTTGATAATTGGACCTAAACAGATTTTAATTGTAAATAAAAAACAGTTGGATGCAACCAGAAAAGTAGAATTTGCAAAAAAAGAGTTGAATTTTCAACTAAAAGATATTAATTTTTAACCAAACAGTTTTGATTTTGAACAAAAAATGATGCACTTTCTAACAAAACAGACGAAATTTTAACGCAAAATTTTTATTGAAGGCTGCGAAATGTTCGGAATGATCAGATGGTACAGTTGTCTTCATGTTTGTTAGATAGAACAGTATTCCTTCAAACTGTGATCATTCGTTTCGGAAACAGGGGAGGGGGGCCTTATCTGGGGAAGCCCCTGTCCTGCTGCGTTCTTCCGCCTGTCTCTTGAGAACACGGCGCCGTCTGGAGTTGAGTCGGTTCTTTTTGCCTCGAGCAGGAGTTGTTCCCTCCATATAAAGGGGGGTTTCTTGGGAGGCTGGCTGCCTCGGAAAAAGCCGAGATAGGTGGTGCAAATCAGATCCTCACAGAGTTGCCTCGAGGGGGGGGGGCATCCCCTTAATTGACAATCCAGAAGGTCCCCCTCGCAGGCAACCACTGGATTCCCGATGAAGGGAGCGATGGGCGTCCCTCTTGATCGGCGAACTAAGGGTCCCCTTGGGAGGCAACCAATATGTCCCCGATGAAGAAGGCAGTGTTGTGAGTTGTGTCAGGGTGTGCCTCCTTGACCGACAATCCGGAAGGTCCCCCTCGCAGGCAACCACTGGATTTCCGATGAAGGGAGCGATCGTGGTCCCCCTTGATTGGCGAACTAAGGGTCCTCTTTGGCGGCAACCAATAGGTCCCCGATGAAAGGGGCAGTGTTCTGTTTAAGAATCACCGGGAAATGACCTGCTGGTGCGTGCGCGCCAGTCCGGTAGGGCATGGTGGAGGGCGACCGGCGATTGGCCGCAACGGCGGCACGGGCGAGCCTGTCGCGTCGGCTCGAGTGCCGTGGTAGTGGGAAATGTGGTGGAGGGGGAAATTATTGGTCGGCCGTGCCACCACGGGCCTGGTAGTGAGGCCGTGTTCTGATTCGCCGAGTTTGTGGCGCGAGCGAGATTGCGACCACAAAACCCTGCTCTTGGCGCGACTTGCTCGCTCCTCGACCCGTCTTCTTTATTGAATGTCAAGTACATTCTTACATAGTCGATGCTTATGCCTAGTGTACATTTTCAGACGCGGTCGCTGCCGATTGAGGAGAGCACAAAAAGGAAAATAAGAAAATTTAATAATTTGTTAAAAAAGCCGCATGCTTGCGGGCGACAACTTTTAACTGCAAAAGATTAATTTTCAATGTAAAATATCAATTGTCAACAAAAAATGGAATAGTGAAATTTTTAATTAAAAAAATTAACTAACTTCAGAGGTGAAGTTTCAAGTGAACTAAAAAAAAATGAATTTTCAAGAAAAGAGTTCCAAAGAGATGAATCTTCAACAACAACAGAATTATTTTTAACAAAGTAGTTCAACTTTCAACGAAGTAGTTGAATTTATCACAAGAGAAAAAGACTTTTGAACCAAATATTTTTCAACGAAATAATGAAAGTTTCGAACAAATAGTAGATTTTGTAACCAAAACGTGAAATATATAAGTTTAATATTCTTCAATTAAGGAACATAAATTGATTATTTACTTGAAGGTTATGTATAATTGAATATTGGATATAATTTGTAGAATGGAAGTTTATTGATATTTGAAATACCCCTATTCCAATTACGTAATTTTTAAAATTTTCCTAATGTTGTGAAATAATCATCTGAATTCAATCTTCAAAAATATATGTAAATTTTTTTCAAATTTTTATGGAAATAGTTTAAATTTTATAATTAAACTAAATGTATAAACATGCAATTTCATATGAAAAAAAAAATAATGATAAAATTATTTGAATGTTTCAATGAAAATAATTATTAAATGCTTTTAAGTTGTGAACTGATTAATTAATTATCAACTGATTCTATTAAAATTTACATTGTCTGCAATTAGATTAAAAGGTTATTAATAAATCAAATTTCCAGAAATGAAAGTTAAAATTTAAAAAATATATATAATGTAAAAATTATTTTATTGCTTCAATGAAAATTCTAGTTTAATGCTTGTTATTCTGTTAACTGATTTATTGATTATTAGCTGATTAATTTTCTCCACAATATTAAATTACATAAAGACTGAATTTTAATTTTTTCCAACTGAGTACATAAATTGATTATTCATTTTAATGTTACATCATTGAATATTGGCTATAATTTGTATAAAAAAATTTATTTATATAAAAAATACCTATATTCCCAAAGTTGATGATGTTGTGAAATGATTTTCTGAATTTAATTTTCAACATTATATGTAAATATGTTGTAATTTTTTCTGAATTAGTTTGAAAGGTTATTATTATGTCCAATTTTCATAAATGAAAGTTCAAATTTAAAATAAATATAACATGAATTAATTATCTATTTTAATTTTATGTAATTTATTATCGGCTATAATTTATATAATAAAGTTTATTTATATTTAAAATACCCCTATTCCAATTGCATAATTTTTCAAACGTTTCGGATTGTGAATTAAGTATCTGAATTCAATTTTCATACTTATATGTACATGTGTTTTAATTTTTTCTTGAATTAGTTTAGAAATAATTGAAATTTTCAGAAAAATATAAGGTAAAAGTTATTTGAATGTTTCAGTGAAAATAATTATTTAATGCTGTTTATTTTCTAAACTAATTAATTAATTATTAGCTCTTAATTTTTTTCACAATATGTATTGAAATACATAAAGATTTGATTGTAATTTTTTTTTAATTGAGTAAAATAAATTTATTATTTACTTTAAAATCTTGAAATTTTTAACATAGCTGGAATTATTTGAAAAAAATTATGATTATGAGCAAATCAAGGACAAATATCGATGATTCACTTATTAATTTTTATCATTTGTGACGCCATTTGAGGAAAAAGTGAATTTCTTTGTTTGAACTAATCTAATATAGAAGTCATTAGATATGACAATTAGAAAAGTTTTAGTAAAAGAAAAGATTTAGAAAAAATTAAAAATGTTTGACTTTACAGTAAATGTAACAAATTTCATCGTTTTATCTATATTTAATCAAAATATGTAGAAGTTGTATATTAAACTTTGTCCAGATATTTTATTTAAATATTCTTTCATTTTCTCATTATTATTTATTATTGGTTATTATTGTTTTCGAAATACCTTATCTTTTAATCTGTACCATATGTGAGTCATGTGGAATTATATATTCAGTTCTTTCGAGACTAAAAAAATAAATGTTAGTTTAACTTTGGTCTTCTGGTAAAAATTCATTGTCACCTTTACGGATACAATGTTTATTCTCGCTGATAGTGCTGCAATGCTGAATAAGCTATGAAATAACAATTATGGAAATAAGAAAAAATACCGATACGAAACAAATTTTATTAATTTCATTTAGTTTTATTTTTGGCCATCCATAAACTATCAAAAAAGATTTTCTACTGAAAAATGATGAATCTTCGATTTGAAAAAATTAATTTTTAACCAAACACTTGCTTTAAAAACTAGTCAGTTCAACTTTTAGGCATAAGAGGCGATTTTTCAATGAAATAGTTGAACTTTTACCCAAATTCATAATTTTCTAACAAAATAGTTTAATTTTTGACCAAAAGTGATCACTTTACCAACATAGTTGAATTTTACACCAAATAATGCAACTTTCTAACAAAATAGTTGATTTGAAAAGTTTACTTATCAAGCCAAAACATAAATTTTTCAGAAGACATTTGAATTTTCAACCACAAAAGTTTAATATTCGACACAAAATATGAATTTTCAACCCAAAGAACGAATTTTTAACAAAATAATCAAATTTGCAAATGAAAGAGATGAATATTTAGCCAAATATATGATTCTCTAATCTATCAAGATTAATTTTCAATCATTAGAAATGATATTTTATATATTTCCGAGATGTCTAATTTCGAATTCTTTCGAAAGAGCTTCCTTCAACTTCGCTATTTTTGTCAAATTCCAACGTCTACATAGATAGCGACGAACAATGCGTCCTCCCCTCGACCCAAGTAGTACACGCATGGGTCTGCGTTTGATGGATTTTCTCCGAATCCTCTCAGCACTTCTTCGAATTTCACGTGCCAACTCCTTCCAGCCTGTCGAAGGCCGTATGAAGATTTTTTCAGAAGACAAACCTTCTCTCCTGTTTCTAAATCCTTTAGGATACTTCTCGCCTTTATTCCGATCTTGCTGGTATTGCTTTCTGTTTGAAGAATAGTTTCCAGAGCTTCTCCAAGGAAATTCGGGGTCTCCATATACACTTCCTTTTCAATCACACCATTCAAGTACGCAGTTGTGACGTCGAATTGTCTGATTAACATTCCATGTTCAGCTGCAAGTGACGCCAACAGTCGAATAGATCCTAGACGAGCTACTTGAGCGAATGTCTGATTGAAATGGATTCCCGGACGTTGAGCGAAACCCCGCGCTACTATTCGCGCTTTCCTTCTCTCCAAAGTTCCATCCGGTTTGTATTTATTTCTCAATACCATACGGCTGCCAATAACTTCGCGATCATCCGGATGCTTCACGAGTTCCCAAGTGTCGTTTTTGATGATCGACTTTACTTCGGCTGCCATGGCACGATACCTTTCTTTAGTGTCGGGACCAGACATTGCCTGCTTCGTAGGAACCTCTGCTAGATGAGCTTCTTTCGGTTCTATTTCCTGGATGTTCTCGTCCTGATCTTCCTCTGTCACTGAAGCAGGAAACTCGTTTAGATTCAGAGGCTGTATCGCGACTTCGACTTCTCTTCTTTCGGAATGTGAAGTTTCCATGTTAATTTTTTGACTGGCAAGGTTTTCAGGGATGAATTCTTTATAGATGTCCGTGTTAGAGTTCTTGGAGTTCTTGAGAAATGTAACATCTCGTGTTACTTGAACAATCTTTTCTTCAGGAATCCAGACTCTATAACCCTTTGATTTGTCGCGGTAGCCGAGAAAAATTCCCTTCTTGTCACGTTCTTCGACTATCCATTTTCCTGGCGATTTGTCTAAACTGATGACATTACATCCGAACTCCCTGAAGCTGACGTTTGGCGCTCTTCCGTTCCGTACTTCGTAAGGTGTTGGTCCATCCAGGCTCTTCGTTGCACACCTGTTCCTGATGTAGTTTGCCGTTGAGACAGCTTCAGCACAAAAGGAAGGGGAAAGGCCGGACTGAATCAGAAGGCACCTCGCCATTTCCATTAGAGTTCTGTTCTTCCTCTCAGCTGTTCCATTCTGCTCTGGATTATACGCTATAGTTAATCTTCGTTGAATGCCTTCTTCTTCGAAAAATCATTAAATTCGTTGCTCAAATATTCCTTCATGTTATCGGATTGAAGGAATTTAATCCTTTTGGTTTTCCACGAGGGCCTTAGAATCCTCAAAAGCTTCAAAAGCCTCGCTCTTTTTCCTAAGAAATCGTACCTCGCACCAGCGCGAGTAATCGTCGATGAATGTGACGAAGTATTTGGCCTTGTTCGATTCCACTCGCATCGGACCGCAAAGGTCGGAGTGTATTATTTCCAACAAGTCCGTCTTTCTTTTCGATTTTTTTGGAAAAGGACTTCTAACCATTTTTCCACGAAGACAAATTTCATATTCTAATTTGTCGTCGTGTTTTCCGAGATTTATTCCGATCAATGATTTTTGGCCCTCACCTTTCCGAAGATCCTGCACGTTCAAGTGGCCCATACGCCGAAGCCACAATTCCAGTTCTGTTGAGGATTTCGATGAACACTTTGGTGGTTCACTAATTATTTTTCACTCATGTTCATTGTCCTCACGCACGAAATACAAATCGCCGACCCGATCAGCGATTAACTTCATATCACCGTCGTTTCCGATAACAGTCGCGCAACATTTTGTAAATATTACTTCACAATTTTTGTCAGTTATTTTCGCGATAGGCATCAAGTTTGCGCGAAGGTCTGGAACTTGGAGCACGTTGCTCAAACTGACATTTTTCTTCCTACCGTCAACGTTCGCTGAAAATAAAACAGTTCCTTTAGCAACAATTTCCGTCGGGGAAGTGCTTGCAAGGTTCAACCTTCCACATTTCGTATCGTGTATTTCCAAAAATACGTGTGATTCCTTGCATATGTGCGAAGTCGCACCATTGTCAAGACACCAGTTTTTCCCGAGAGTTTCACTTTCTGTCCATAACGTCTCTTAAACGTTCGAGTCGAAGAAATTTCCAATTGCGCACAGACCCACGTCTTCGGCATTCTTCGCGTACTGTCTGGAGTTATCACGCTTCTTGACTTTGCTGTCTGCGTCCATATGCCTGCGTTCGCGGCACCGATGGCAACGGAACTTGAATTCCCCGACCCCTTTGTTTCCTGATTCGCGATTTGCTGTCTTCTTTTTGTTCGGATTCCAGCTTTTTTTTGCGAGCATCGCGTTTTGTATCACATCACGTGTTTCGTTTTTCCGGGCATCACTTTCCTCGATGATTTTCATACGAACAACTTCCGGTGTGGGCAATTCGTCGCGAGACTCGATCGCGCACCTGAAATTTTCGAACGCAGGTGGCAAGCTATACAAAAGCATAACTGACAGCGAATCGGGATCAATCTCCACGCCCATTTCATTCAGTTTATCAACTACCTCGAACATTTTCCCCACATGGTCGCGCACATCTTCGCCATCTTCCATTCTCGAGGGTGTAAGCTGCTTTAAAAAAGTGGCTTTCCGTGCTGGCCCTTTTGATTGGTAAATTCCCTGCAACTTCAACCACACTTCGCGAGAAGTTAAACATCCCTTCATTTGCTTTAATTCAGAGGGATTGATAGACAAGATGAGGTCGGACTTAGCTTTATTGTCGTTTTTCGACCACTCACTCACTCGGGCTGCGGCGACGGCGTCACCAGCCGCAGCTTTTGGTTTCACATTTTCCCCACCCACATAACCCCAGGTATCGTTTTTCACAAGTAACGCTTCCATCTGAATTTTCCACGTATCGTAGTTCTCTTTTTTAAGAGGCTCGATACGAGCAAAACTCGACGCACTAATTTTGCTTCACGATTTACTACAAGCGACGTAACCTACAAAAAATCGTTGATCAAACTTTTCACATTTTATCACCACACAATCACTTCTGAAACTTCTGGGCCAATAACCTGTTAGAACCGCAAGTATATAGGATGTGTGAACACATTAAAAAGACGTAAGATCCGGTTATGGTAAAAAAATCATCTCTCTTGGTTAAAAATGAACTTCTTTGTTGAAAATTCAACTATTTTTGATTGAATTTTAATAATTTTTTTTCTTTAAAAATGCAATCACTAGGTTGAAAATGCATTTTTGTGGATTACAAATTCTACTATTTTGATAAAGCCATCTTTTTTCCTTGAAAATTCAGAATTTGGTAGAAAATTAAATTATTTGGTTTGAAGATTAAATATTTTGTTGAAAATTTATGTTTTTGTTTGAATAGTCAACTATTTAAATAAAAATTCATTTTTTTCATGAAAATTTAACTCTTAGGTAGAAAATTGACTTTTTTTGTTAAAGAATCATACTTTTGGGTTAAAAATACTTTTTGAAAAATCGAAAATTCAAATTTTTGGACCAACGATTCTAATTTCACCCACAAAACAATGAATTGAGATCAATTGAATTTCAAAGAAAAAAGATAATATTCCAAGCAAAAGGATTAATTTAAAAAATTACATTAAAGAAGTAAAAATTTCAATTGAAGAAATAATTTTTTTTCCAAAAATAGCAATTTAAAAAGTTGAAAATTAAACAGAAGATTCTACTATTTAGTTCAAAATTAATTTTTTAGTTCAAAATTAAACTGTTGGGTAAGAAATTAATATACTTAGCTGAAAAGTTCGTTTTTCAGTAAAAAATTATTAATTGTTTTGGTTGAAAATTCAACTACAAATTCTACTATTTGTTAAAAATTAGTTTTCTTAGTTAAAGATTCATCATTTTGATTGAAAAGTCGTTTTCAACTGAAAATTCGACTGAAAATTTAACTATTTCATTTTTGGTTGAAAATTGATCTTTTTTGGTTAAAAACAAAACATGTTTTTGCAGATTTTGGAAAAATTCTAAAATATGCAAAAAATTATAATAAATATTATTCTGATATGATTATTATATTAGTTATTACAATAATTACAGTATTCGAATAATTTGAAGTGATAAGATAAATAAAAGATAAAAGTAGGCGATGAGAAATAATTTCACCTTCATGTTCTAAAAATATGATGTTGCTATCAAAAATGTGCTGTTCATATATACGAAAATGTGTTATTGTCGAAACTAAATTAACTTTCATCAAGAGAATATGGAACAAACGGTTTCCGTTTGAATATTTTTTTTAATGGAATAAATAACTAATCAAATATAAAATAATACATTGAATAAAAAATATTTTCATTAAATAAATGTAATATTTATTATTTTGAGTTTTATAATATAACGGTCTTTTAATTTTTCATATTCGGGAATTGTATAATTCAAAAATTTTCCTGGGTGCGCAATTTGATTTACGGAATGATTATATTTCGAATATTTTCTTCTTCGGGAGTTTCATTAATTTCATTGATTAATTAATTATTTTATGGGAATATTTTCTTCTTCCGGAGTTTTATTAATTTCATTCATCAATTATTACTTTTATGGGACGACTGAAAAAAAATTTGGAAACAAACAAAATTTGGAAATTATAAAATTGCCGAAATTGATGATTCCCGTAGAATGAAACTCGCGACAGAAAATTGCCAAATTATAAAATGTGCGACACTGCACTTTAAAGTCCCCGACAATAGAAAATTCCCGAATTTGAATAATTAAAATTAAAAAAAATATATTATTTATTACAAATACAGTAATTATATATTTTGATTAAAGAATTTTTTTTAATGCTTAATATATTTTCATAAATTTTCGTTCAACTTTGAAGTAAAAAAATTTTAAAAATTTTCTCAATTCAAGCTTCTTCTGTAATTGTTCTTGTATTGTTCTTTTGCATTGAAAAATATTACATGAATTGTTTTTATTTCAAATTTGAAAAATAATTTTGAGTTTGTTTGTTTCTAAGATCATATAAATATAATTTTCCTAGTTTTCTTGAGAAAACTTAAAAAGATTTTGGCAGATTTCGGATATTTCCAAAACGTATCTAGAAAATTTTAAATAAATTTTTATTATTTTCTAGAATTTTGCAAAATTTCAGGAAAAATTTGGTTCAGCTTAGAACTTAAAATCTTCCCGATTCTTTTTTGACAATTTCGGAATTCTTCCCAATTTTTCAATTATTTTTGAATTTTTTTCAATTATTTTTTAATTTTTTTCAAAAACTCGAAGCATTTTTTTAAACAGTTCGAATTCTTCATAAAATATTTGAAAAATCTTTCAACCAGGCAAAAATTGCCTCGGGTATTTTAAAGAATTTAAATAATGGTTTGGAATGTTTTTGAATATTCTCATAAAATTAAGTTTAAAAAAAAATTTTGTTATTAATCAGAAAAAAATTAAATTTACTTGAATTCCTTCAAAATTCTTTAAAGCTTCTGCATTTTTTTTTCAAAATCATCAACAATCCATATTTTGTATTCACTTTTTGAAATTTTTTGTAATTTAAATTTTTTCAAAACTTCTATGTGCGATTTTATATAATTAAATTTTTTTTCAAAAGGTTTTAAAATATCTCCCACAGCGAAAAAATTGACTCTAAAATCTTCCTGATTCCTTTTTTGAAAATTCAACAAATCATTTGAAATTTTTCAAAATCTTTTGAAATATTCACTTCAAATTAATATTTAAAAAAAATCATTCAAAAAATTAATTTTTAAAAAAGTAGTTCAATTCTGAAACAAATAGTGGAATTTTTAACCAAACAGAAATGAATTTGATATCGTTTAAAATAATGTAACCGAAGCTCATCATATATGACCGATAAATTGCCACAAACTACCAGAAACTGCCAAAATTTCAAAAATTACCAGAAATTTAAAAAAACTTCAAAATTCACCAAAATTTCTAAAATTACCAATAATTCCCAAAAATTCTAAAATAATCAGAAATTTCCAAATTTACTGAAAATTTCCAAAATTCCCAATAATTTCCAAAAATGTCCAAAATTAGAGTTCAGCTGTGTTATAAAAAATATCGTAACTCTTTTGTTGCAAAGTCGTTTTGTTTGTTCAAAAATATTTTTCTGTTGTTTTTGAAAAGACGAATTTCTTGGTAGAAAATTGATTTCCCCCTTAGAAAATTCATCTTTTTGATTAAAAATTAATCTATTTGGTTAAAAATTCATTTTTTTAAATAGTAAATTCATCACTCTAGTTGAAAATTTATTAGCTTGGTTAAAAATTTAACTATTTAGTTAAAAATTCTTTTTTCTGTTGTGAGAAAATTCATCTATTTCATTGAAGATACAGCTACACTGTTAAAAATTTCGTTTCTGATTAACGAGTCATCGTTTTCGTTAAAAATTCATATATTTTGTAGAAAATTCAACTGTCTCGGATAAAATTGATGAATTTAGTCGGACATTAGACTTTTTTGTCAAACATTTATTTTCGCTGAAAATTTATTTATTTTGTTAAAAATTAAACTGATTTGTTAAGAATTTTTCGTTTTTTTTTTGGTTGAAGATAAGTCTTTTCAACTGAAAAAATATAACTATTACATTTTTACTTAAAAATTAATCGCTTTTTGTTGAAAATTCGACTTTTTTATTAGAAAATTAATCATATTGGTTAAAAATTTATTAACTTGTTTATTCATTATTCTTTTTTCTTGGTTCAAAATTCATCTTTCTTGCTAAAAATTCAACTACTATATTAAAAATATACCTTTTTGGTTAGAGATTCATAATTTTAGTACTTAATTTTCAGAGACTTGTTTTTAGCTTTTTGAGAGACTATATCAACAAATAAATAATATATATTAGGTATATATTATTACATTAATTATCATAATAACATTTATTGAATAACTTGAACAAATGATTGAATTTTTTTTAATGGTAAATAATAGAATGTAAAATAACACATACATTCAAACATGTGTTTATCAAATGAATGTATTTGTTTTATTTATTATTTTTTGTTTTATCATTTAACAATTTTGTAATTGTTCAGAATCTGGAATTTTATGATTTGCCGTCGACAATTTTATTTCCGAAATTTTCTTTTATCGGGAATTCTCAAATTCGGTAATATCATAAAATTTGAGGTACTTTATTATTGTAGAATTTTTAATTATCAGCAATTTTTTAACATCGTGAATCTCGTCATGAATTTTATATTTTGTATATTTTCTTTTTTGGAAATATTTTCAATTTTATTAATTAATCATTAATTTTATGAGACGAATCAAAAATCCAAAAAAATAAAATTCCGGCATTGTAAAATTCCAGAAAAAAAAATTCGAAATAGAAAATTTCCGAAATTACAAAATATCGGACACTGTCCAATTCTCGATACTAGAAAATTTGAAAATTCAAACAAATAAAAAAATAGCTTTTTAATCAATATTATTCACTTATTGAAAATATAGTAATTAAATATTTTGATGAAGGAACCATTTTTTTAACGTTTACATTTTTTTAAATTTATTATTTACATTCAAAATAATAATCTCTTTAAAAGAATGTTTAAATGCAAATGTCTTTCTTGAAAATGTGCATACTAGGTTTTTCAAGTTATTACTCTTGTATTAAAAAGCTTTTCCTTGTATTGTTCTTTTGCATTGAGAAATACATATTTTTTTAGTTTAACTAAAATTTAAAAAATTTTAAAAATTTTAAAGTTTAACTAGTTTTGTGAAAATTGATTTTTTTTATGATTAATCTCTTTGGTTCAAAATTTAACCTTTATGTAAAAAAATTTTTTTCTTGACAATCATTTTTTTTCGAAGTTAATTTTTTTTACTGTGAATTTAGATCTACTGCTTTTTATTTTAAATGGAAATATTTTTTGGTTTATATATCAACTATTACATTTTTTGTTGAGAATTAATTTTCTTTGGTCGAAAAATCAACTACTTGGTTTAAAGTTAAACTATATTGTAAAAAATTAATGTTTTTCTTCAAGATTCATAATTTTAGTTGCAAATTCAACCATTTGATTGTAAATTGATTTTTTTGTTGTTGAAAATTCACCTTTTCGGGCAAAAAATTCAATATTTGTTTTGTAGAGAATTTGTTTCTTGGCTTAAGAATTTAACTATTTGTTGAGAAAATTCATGTGTTTTTTTGAAATTTCGTTCTTTTGTTAAGACGTTATTTCTAATGGTTGAAAATTTATCTTCCTAGATTAGAAAGTCATATATTTGGCTAAATGTTTAACTCTTTTTTTTGCAAAGATTATTTAGTTAAAAATTCGTTATTTTGGGTTGAAAATTCATATTTTGTGTTGAATATTAAACTTTCCGGGTTAGAAATTCAACTGTCTTCTATAAAAGTTGTTTCTTAGCTTGACAAATCAAATATTTAAATGAACTATTTTGTTACAAAATTGCATTATTTAGTGTTTAAAATTCAACTATGTTGTTGAGTGATCTCTTTTGGTAGAAAATTAAACTATTCAATTGAAAAATAATTCCTTTGGATTGAAAATGTATCTTTCGTGTTGAATATTGAATTGTTCGTGTTGAAAATTCAACTTTCTTCTAAAAATGTCATCTTTTTGGCTTCGAAATTTATCTATCCAGCACTATCAGCAAGAATAAACATTGTATCCGTAAATGTGACAATGAATTTTTCGAAGAAGGCCAAAGTTAAACTAACGTTTATTTTTTTAGTTTCTGAAGAATTGAATATAATTTCGATGTGACTCACATATGGTAAGCTGGAAAGACTGTCAATATTTTTCTAGCTCATTTTTTGAAAAAAATACCAATATTCGAATAAATGGACGTCATTACCAATCATTTCTGACAAGATGTAAAGACTCTTTGAATATTTTTCAATCTTCTCCTTCAGGAAAATTATCATTTTTCGAAAATATGGATCTCTGGGGATTTTTTGTTAGACTTCAGGATATGGATTCTTATCACAACAACTCTCAAATCAGAAATGATTGGTACTACCTGGGTGTATTTTGAGAGGTATTGTGATAAGAATCCATATCCTGAAGTCTACAAAAAAAATTCATCCGGGCACAGAGTTCAATATTTTCGAAAAATGATAATTTTCCCAAAGGAGAAGATCGAAAAATATTCATAGAATCTTGACATCTTATCAGAAAAGATTGTTACTGCATAGATATGTTTGGGGGGCCGTTGTGATAAGAATTCAGAGCCAGAAGTCTACAAAAAAAATTGATCCGGGCACAGAGTTCAATATTATCGAAAAATTATAATTTTCCTGAAGGAGAAGATCGAAAAATATACAGAGAGTCTTTCCATCTTGTCAGAAATGATTAGTAATGACTTCCATTTATTCGAATAATGGTATTTTTTTTTGAAAAATGAGATAGAAAAATATTGACAGTCTTTCCATTTTTCTAGAATTAATTTCTAATGCGAGAGTGGGTTTTTATGGGTGTTCTCATAACAATCTATTGACTGAGGATCACATCAAAAAATCATAGAAACAACGACTGCGACTTTTTCTAAAAATGTTATTTTTTCGTCAAAGAATAATACAGCAATATATTTACCAAGTCTTTCCAGCTTACTAGAATTGATTTCTAATACGTGGATGGGTTTGATGAGTGTTAGGGGTACATTATATAGCCTAAGGTTTCTCTGAAAAAATCATTAACACAATAACTTTGCATTTTGTGGAAATAACTTTTTTTTGCTAATTACAAGTTTGGAAAATCTTTACCAAATCTTTACAGCTATATGTAATTGATTTCTTGTTGGTGGATGCACTTTTGGGGATGTTATAATAATAATTCAGAACCCAAGGACCTTTTTAAAAAATCAAAGTCGCTATAACTTTGGTTTTGTAGAGAAATGATCATATTCCCATAGACTAAGATCGGAAACTATTCACCGGGTCTTTCCAGCTTTCTAGAGTTGAGTTCTATTGCGTGGGTGCGTTTGATGGGTTGTTAGGTGTACAGTATAAGTCCGATAAGTTGCCGTCCAATAAGTGTACACTCCCCTGAAAACGTCATCACACGCACGGCACGCACACTAATTGGGGTTCTCCCACTACGTGTGCCGTTTTGCTTATGATTTGCGCATCATTCTTACGCATGCGCGCACCTATAATCGTGCTACTAGAGGGGGCATCCGATAAGTCCGCAATTCCTGGAATTTTCCGCCCCTACAGCCCCGAAATGAGAAACTTATCGGACTTCTACTGTACATTATATAGCCTAAGGTTCCTCTGAAAAAATCATAAACACAATAACATTGCATTTTGTGGAAAATGCTTATTTTCGCTAATTACAAATTTCGAAAATCTTTACCAAATCTTCTTTAGCTATATGTAAATTATTTCTTCTGTGTGGGTGGTGTGAAGGGAATGTTATAAGATTAACTCAGAATTAGAAGAAAATGTGGAAAGTTTTATTTATCTATTTTATCAGTCAGTATTTTGCGTTGAATATATTTTTCCTTCTTTTTTTTCTTATATTTTTTAAAGATAATATTTATTTGTTATGTTTTTCAAATAATATATTATAACTTATTAAGAATTATTACTCCTACATATGTTTCAATGCTTTTTCTATTTTGAATATAGCGCCAGAAGTCCTTTTAAATCGATTTAGTGATCGATCGAGATACCACGCGGCGCTGATTGGATTGTTTCTGTTAATTTTGTTTCGGCCTTTGAAAACTGTCTTATTTTATTAATTTTTTAATATTTATCGCGAGTTTTGACGTTTCGGAGGGACTTTTCCCCTCAAATAGGGATATGTGCTTCCTGTGGGGGAAAAAATTACCCCCTGACATTCTTTCGGTGCGCCAGCATTCGAAATCAATTATTTGAGGTGAGTTTTGCAGGTTAGATTACCCCCTACATGAGCCTTAATGAAAAAGTGGAATTAATAACAGAACCTGTTTTAAACTTTTATATTTGTTCAAAAGTTGGATTGAAACTTATCATTAACGATTTTTATAAGCAAATTTTACTCGATATACATAAATAATTAAGCGGATCTAGAGAAGTGACCTGGAGGGGGCGACGTCAGAAATTTTATACCGACAGATAACTATCACTAATTTAATTGACCAATTGCTAACCAATTTTATAACGCGCGATACGTTCCTTATAGGCATTCAAATTCCCAATATAAATGTTTAAAAAAAATTTTTCAAGTTATTATACGAATTGAAAATTTAAAACTTTCATACTTCTACAAATGTGCAATTTAAATATTGAACAATAAACTAAAAAATAAAAGCATTTAAAACATTAGAACTCTTCTAAATTTAAATTATTTGAAACTTATATTAAATCTGTTTAATTGGTCAATTCAACAAACAATTTTATCAAAATTGTTTCGAACTTAGGGTTTTTCCTCATTATCTGATTAACGCCTATTTTATGTCCTTTAAATATATCTAGGTTAAAAAAGTGATTTAAAGAATTCACGAAATTCCAGGAATTCAAGGATTTCAAGGAATTTAAGGAAATCACGGAATTCATGAAATTCACGGAATTCGAGGAATTCATGGAATTCACAAAATTCAAAAAATTCGCGGAATTCAAGGATTTCACGGAATTCACGGAATTTATGGAATATATAAAATTTATAGTATTCAAGGAATTTAAAGATTTCACGGAAGTAATGGAATTCACGGAATTCATGGAATTCAAGGTATTGATGAAATTCAAGGAATTGATGGAATTCAAGGAATTATTGGAATTCAAGGAATTATTGGAATTCAAGGAATTCACGCAATCTAAGGAATTAACGAAATTCAAGGATTTCAAGGAATTGAAGGAAATCACGGAATTCGCAGAATTCAAGGAATTCATGAAATTCAAGGAGTTCGTGAAATTCATGAAGTTCACGACATTTAAGAAATTTACGGAATTCAAGGAATTCACGAATTCAAGAAATTCACGAAATTCAAGAAATTCACAAATTCCAAGAATTCACGAAATTCAAGGAATTCGTGCTATTCAATGAATGCGTGGAATTCATGGATGTTAATGAATTCACGGAATTAATGAAATTCAAGAAATTCACAGAATTCAAGAAATTTACAAAATTTAATGAATTCAGAGAATTCAAAGAATTCATGGAGTTAAATGAATTCACGGACTTCAAGGAACTCATGGAACGTGAATAATGAGAATTCCGTAAATTCAGTGAATTTCATGAATTCAGTGAATTCTGCGGATTCCATTAATTTCGTTAATTCAGTGAATTTCGTAAATTCAATGAATTCCGTGAATTACTTGGATAGCACGAACTTCTGGAACATCTTGAATTCCATAAATTCCGTGATTTCCCCGAATTCGATCAATTCCATGAATTCCGTAAATTCCATAAATTTCGTCAATTCCCTGAATTCCATAAATTTCGTCAATTCCTTGAATTCCATATACTTTATATATACTATACCGAGAATTTATTAAATCACATGAATACCGTGAATTGTATGAATTCCGTGAGTTCCATGAATTCCATGAGTTCCATGAATTCCGGGAATCCCATAAATTCCGTGAATACCATGAATCCGGTGAATTCCGTGAATTCCACGAATTCCATGAATTCCGTGAATCCATGAATTTCGTGATTTCTGCGAATTTCATGGATTCCGTAAATTCCATGAATTCCGCGAATTCTGTGAATTCCGTGAATTCCATAAATTCCATGAATTCCGTGAATTCCATAAATTCAGTTAATTCCGCGAATTCTATGAATTCCGTGATTTCCATGAATTCTGTGGGTGTGGAGAGCCCACACTTGTAGTTATTTACTACAAGAAACTATCCACCTAGAAACAATACCCGAATCGGGCAGTGTTCCGATGTGTTCCGATGTCACGCCTACCCTGAAAGGGAAATGGCTTAATGCTATACTGTGAGTTCCATAAATTTAGTGAATTCCGCGAATCCCGTGAATTCCATATATTTTGTGAATTCCGTGAATTACATTTATTCCGTAAATTCCATTAATTCCGCGAATTCCATGAATTCCGTGAATCCCATAAATTCCGTGAATACCATGAATCCCGTGAATTCCATGAATTCAGTGAGTTTCATGAATTCCATGAATTTAGTGAATTCCATGAATTTAGTGAATTCCATGAATTCAGTGAATTCCGTGAATTTCATGATTTCAGTGAATTTCCGAGGAGTCTAATGACTTTAAGGAATTCGAAAAACCTGTATGCTGTTTTAACAAATTTTCCAGAATTTCGGAATAAAACCTAACATAAAAAATAAAAATTATAAAATTAGTAACGTTTCTGATTAAGCATTCAAAAATTAAGAAACTTCGAAACAAGTATATGTGAATTTAAACTTTTGAAGCTATACAACTGTAGTTTTAAGGCTTCAAAAATTAAACTATTTCAGAATTACGCATTTAAAACTATAATTGAAATTGAAATTCTAGAAATGTTTAAGTTGATAAAAATGATTTAAAATTATATCATTTCTAATTGGAAGCTTTAAAAATAATGAATCCCAGCATAATTGGATCGTGAAAAATTAAACGCTTCAAAACTTTGTTTAAAATTGAAGTATTCTTAGATTAGAATCGTGAAAATGAATCGTTAAAAAATTAATAATTTTTAAATTATGCATCACGCTTTTCAAAAATTTATCATTTCAATCTAGAGTACAAAAGTATGTAATAAAATTGTGAGGTATGCTATAATAAACCGTCAAATTGACAGTTGAACAATGTGAATTGATGAATTTAAACATTATTACAAATAATCTTTTTCAATTTTTAAAATATCAATATTTTTTATAATTTTTCTCAATTTTCATGTGAAAAAGAAACAAGTGAAGCTAAGTTAAAAAATCCAGGGGGGAAGGGGGCGATCGCCGGTTTCGTCACCATGTAGATCAGCGCCTACAAGTGTCTTATCATAGTTTAAATATTGCTCATTGACAGTCTATTCTTACGAATTGCACAGTAGGAGAAAAATGTGAATAATAACTTTTCTGTATGCTTTGAAAAAATGATAATTAGAGATTGTAGAAGTAAAGCATCTAAATACAGACTCCACACTCTTTCCCGTATTTCTCTTCTTTTCCCCCTTTTAAGGAATTCATCTTTTTCCCCTGATATCAAGAAACTTTCCCTTTTTCCAGACTCTCTAGCGTCCTTCAAAATCTGGAAAATTCTTTGAATTTTGGTCAGGGGACGTCCATAAATTATGTTACTCATTCGAGAGGGGGAGGTGCGATTTTTTTTGTATGTTTTCTGATGATAAATTTGAAATCAATTCATAGAACGTAATAAAAAATCCAACTATTATTAGTTGAAAACGCTACCATTGTATTTCTACTATATATTTCACGTTTTGGTTAATAATTCTACCATTTGATCGAAACTTTGATTATTTTGTTAAAAAATATTTGGTTACAAAGTGTGGCCTGCACGCGGACCCACAATTTTAATTCATAACTTAAAAAAATCTTCGTTTCCGCAGCGTTTTTTATTACTTTAGAGTATGCTATAATTTATCTATAAATTTAATATAAGAATTCGTAATTGTAAGGTTTGGGTTTATAATCCTACGTTCATGTATTTTCTTACATGCTTAATAATAAAATAACTGCATTAGGAATCTTGGCGAGGCATCGACGAGGCTGAGAGGAAAATTCGCTTTCCCCACGATCTAAACCAATCACGACTTCGCGTGAGTAGAAGGTCGCGTTTCTCGAGAACACGAAAGTAGCCCCCCTCTAACTTATCGCGGATTGGTACGCTCGATCCATCGATTAAGCCAGTCGTGGCCAGTGGTGATAACAGACTGCGACTTTTCAACTGCGCATGCGTCGCGTTAAGAAGGAGTGATGAAGAGAACCTTAGTATTCTTCCTTACCCCACCATTGCGTGACGCCTGCGCAGTTGAAAAAATCGCTGTCCATTAGCACCACTGGTCGTGGCTCATCCCTTCTACGTCAAGAATAATCACCCCGGATTGGTGCGCTTCCTTCTCGACGAATTCAGTGTTTTGATTCATAGGATTGTTTTGATGAGTGAAAGTGAAAGGTCTAAGTGCAGTAACAAAAGTGAAACGAGTAGGCGAAGAAGTGCGGCTCGCGTCTCTTCGAGACAGGTGACTACGTGAGGAAATTGGCCTGTGCTCACCCTCCTTTCCACTCGCAATGCCCAAATTAGGATGACTAATGGTCAGAGAGTGGAATACAGACGATGAAGAAGGCAAGGCCAAGAAGTTTAAGCCTTACTCAAGGCAGGAAGCTATCAACGAAAGTCCAATAAAGCTTACCAATCGATTCAACCTACTAGCTACTGACCTTTCAATGTGTCAAGATGTTTAACAAACTGAATCAGATAAGCCTGAACGTGAAAAAACCTCCAGTGATGATGCTTTAGCGGCGCCCTCAAAGAAGGATAGCAGAAATCCAAAAAATCCACCTATTAAAATTGAAGAAAAGATAAATGACATAACTATGCTGATTAACCTCATACATGAAGTCACACAAGGTGAACCTGAATTTTCAAAGAGCAGGAGTTCTTCAAGAGACACAATCTACAAGGACCTGGCTGAATACTATGAAAAAATCCAAGAGATTCGTGGCTTGGGTTCATTTGAGCCTAGTGATAGAACTAACAGCCTCGAAACTCAAGGACTCAAAACTTCCAGTGTTATCTTGATGAAGCAAAAAAGTGACAGACAATATGTGAATCCCATATATCTAGTTACTCTAGCAAAAGATGTTAAGCCAATAGATGCCTTGAAAAAAAAAATTTGTCTTATGAGAGTTTCTGGACAAAAATAGCGAAATAGCAAGAGAACAACGCAATACCGAAGATGCCAAGGATTCGAACACGGGACAAACAACTTTCATGCCACCCCGAAGTGTGTGAAGAGTCTTGATCCACACATTACTCAGGAATGCAAAAACCCTAAGGAATCCCCACCCCAGTGTTCCAACTGTAAGGGCCACCACCCGGCTAATTATTCTGAATGTACAACCTACAAGCAACACTTGGAAAGAATTGAAAGATTTAAAGCCCAAAGACAACAACATACACAAGAAAGAACTGAAATCAAACGACAGTACGATGCTACCCAAAGAGAAGAGTTGCCAAGTCTGCCGAAAGCGAAACTCCAAGCAGAACCACGTCAACCCATCTGCTAAAATTCAAGGTATAAAAGGAATCTTCCAAGAGATAAATAGATACTTTGACTTAGTTAAACTATTTAAATTACCACTGATACTCAAAGATAAAATTATTATTAATGTACAAATAACTTAGCACGTTTGCAAGCATTATACGAGCTAGCTGCTAAAATTGATGGCTAGACACCCACAAAATAACTCACTTAATATAGTCCACTGGAATGCTGGTGGCTTTGAAAATAAATCTTATGAAATACCCACTTTCCTACAGAAATATAAAGTCGATATCTTTATAGTAAATGAAACGTGGTTTACACAAAAAAGTAGAGTCCGAATCCCGTGATTGAAATGTTCTAAAAAGAACCGAATAAGTAAAAGAGCCACTGGGGCAGTAGCTCTATTGCTTAGAAATAATATACCATGTATTGAAGTCCATATTGATAATCTTGTAACGATAGAAGCGCATACCATTGCTCTTGAAATGTTGTTGCCCTCCATGCCCCGAAAAACAACATTATCCAGTCTGATTTGCAAAAAATTTTCAGCTTAAGTAATAAAGTTATAGCAGCAAGAGAACTTAACGCCAAACATACCTGTTGGAACTGATGGCATAACAATAAAAACGGAAATGTTATATTTAAATTTATTGAAGCGAAACCATTATACTTTGCCTACCCATATGAATTTACTCTTTGTACCCACAGAAACCAAAGGCACGGCCAAGTATAGTAGATCTTGCCCTATTGAAAAGTATGTCAGAGCTTGAAACCATTATTGCGCTTGATGAACTTGACTCTGATCATAAATCAGTTCTTATGACAATTAATGAAAAGAAAATTGAAAGATTAAATAATAGACCCATCAAAATTTTGGATTATAAAAATGCTGACTGGAAAAATTTTAAAGAGTACGTAAATGAAAAACTTACGATTAAATCTTTGCAAAAACCTACTGATTCTATTGACAACTGCCTAGCTGAACTAATGCAATTAATTCAAAAAGCAATTGAATGTAGCATACCATTAAATCCTAAAAAATTATAATGTAAAATTACCGGATAGCATACTACAGCATAATAATCACAAAAATAATCTTCGCGCAATCCAACAAAAAACAAGGAAGAAACAGCTTAAATCGATAGTTAATGAAGCTTCCAGAACTATCCAGAAAAATATCCGCGAACATGAAAACACTGAGTGGGGAAGCAAGCTCTCCACAATCAGTACTAAAGATAATTCATTATGGAAGCCAACAAGAATACTTAAAGGTAGAAATAACAAATTCATACCCCCTTTTGAAACCCCCAATGGAGTTGTTTTTAAGGTCAGGAAAAATCTGAAACTATTTAAGGCAATTTTGAATCTGTTCACCATTTAACTAATGGAATGAGCAAAGAGGAACACAACGAGGGTATAAAAATGAAGTATGAAAATATCTTAGCGTATGAATATAACTGAAATGATGTCAAACTTGCTACTCCTAAAGAAGTTGAACAATCAAGTAATAAAACAAAAACAAAAAAAGCCCCGGGCATGGATGAGATCCAAAATATTGTATTAAAATATCTTCCTAGGAAAGCAATTGTTCCAATAAAGCACATTATTAATGCCTGCTTCAAGCAAGGCTACTTTCCTGGGCTTGGGAAAAGCGAAAATTTTACCTATTCATAAACCAGGAAAACAGAAAAAACTACCTCAGATTTATAGATCAATTAGCCTCCTCCCTACGCTTGGTAAAATATTCGAAGCAATAATATTAAATAGGTTACAAATACATGAGCAGGAGGAGAAACAAATAATACCGGTACAATTCGGATTCCGGAAAAGTCACTCCACAGTACAGCAACTAGCTCGTCTCACAGACTTTATAGTGCAAATTTTAATATAAAACATAGCACATGCGCGCTATTCCTCGATATTGAAAAGGCTTTTGACACAGTGTGGCATGCGATCTCGAATGCAAGACCTATAGCGGCAGGGGTCCCGCAAGGCTGTCTTGGGACCTGTGTTATTTTGATACTTTTTGAATGACATTCCAAAGACTGATAATGTACAGATTGAGCTATTTGCCGATGACGCTGCCTTTTATACAGCATCTAGGCGTAAGAGAATAGCTATAATTAGACTGCTGAAATACATCACAGTATTAGAGAAATACTTCCATTGATGGAAGATTGAAGTTAATACGTCCAAGACTGATTTTGTGACATTCTCACATAACGATGGTGATAGACAACTCTCTGAACTCGAAATGTATAATGATATTCTAGTGCCTGATAAAGTAGCCAAATATCTGGGGGTTATGCTAGATTCTAAGTTATCTTATAGCAAACATATTAAAGTGACGAGAGCGAGAGAATTCAGGACTGTAAACCTGTTATACTTGATGTATAATCCGAAAAGAAAAATGAGCGACCAAAATAAATTAGCTACGTACAAAACGATTGTTAGGTCAATCATGTTATATGCTGCTCTCATCTGAGGCAATAATTATAAAACAAATATCTTGAAACTCCAAAGGGTCCAAAATAAATGTCTCAGAATGGTCCTCAATGCGAAACCTGGAACCAAAACTAAATTACTACACACCAAACTCAATATTTCATTGATCGATAGACAAATATTAAGACTAACCAAAGATTTCTTTGAAAACCTATTATCGAAACTCACCATATTGCAAAATACTGGTAGATTACGCTACCAAGACGCACCTTTCAAAATTAAATATAAACTATTGCAAGACCTTTTACAGTAATAATTATACCAAACCCACTCGCAGCTGGCCTAACAGCACTAGGAATTAGCCTTTAAGATTTTATATAGTGTAAATAATCTAAGTAGTTGCTTATATTTAATAGAGATATTAAACAGATTTTTCATGCAGTTTTTGCCTGAGCACAAAAATTATAATTTACGCTGCGAAATAGACAAAGAAAATCAGTAACGCAAACAGAATAAAAATATTTTTCGACAAATTAGGAATTTTTTCATGCTATTCTGAAGGAAGAATACCTCTTCCTGAGAAAGAGGTCAAGGTTTGGTTGAAATCAAAAGTGTGCGAACGCTGTTATAAGATAGGAGTCCTGAAAATGTTGTATGTACCATCGTTTGAATGTATAATGACTTATGAACAATAAAGAGATTTTTGAATTGAATTGAAACCGCAGGGGAGATTCGATCGTAGATCACTGACCAGTACGTCTCGCTGCCGAAAAAAATCTTCGATAACTTCGTATCGTTGCACGGGTGTCCTGCGCAGTAGCTGCCCGCTACACGCAAGCCTCGCCTTATCTCGACGGAGTTTCTGTCACCCGAATTCGAGCTGACGACGCAGTTCTTATTCCACGCAACCCGATCCCATTATCATGGATCTATTTCAGAAGGAAAGACTCGTCATCAAACATGTTTTTTTTGCCAGACTTTATCACGCTTCGCAGTCTCCGAAATAGGCCATTAGATTGAGTTCTAATTCGGAACCTCAGTTAGGGAGTTTGTAACGAGAATCGAAAACGTGTTCTCACACGGAACCTCAATACGGGAGTTCCTGAAGTTCGAATTTGCACGTAGACCCAAGAAGGGAGTTTCCATCCAGAAACGAAAACTTACGCCGATTGTGTTTACGCAACAGCCAGTATTAAAAAATTCGTTCTTTTCTTGTGTGTGCCTTTTCCACATCCATGCCTACATGTATGATCAATTATCTGAGAAGAGAATGTGTCGGACCGACCTACGCAAGAGACTGGCGTTGAAACATCGAGCTGCCCAGGCCTCTGAAGAAAGAAACGACAAAGTATCATGGACACCTGTCACTCTGGATTACAGTGTGGATCACGAGTTTAGTCAAAAGTGCGTAGTGAACGATAGTGTCCGGGAACCCCCCTCGCCCTCTGCGTCCGAGTTCCACAGTGTTTGCCTCTCGTGCATAGAAGCCAACCACGCGCCTTCGAACGATAATACGTTGACGACAATACGTTGACGACAATACGTCCACGACAGGTGCTACGAACTTTCTTCCGGCAACCGCGCTTCTAGTTGTTGACGCGCCCTTTTGGGCCGAATCTACACGCGTGATCCCATCGCCGATATTCTCAATCCCCTGCAACGTGCCAGGTTGCCCCAATTACGTCCCTTCTGTGAACGTTAATCCCCCTTCCTGCTGCCCCCCGGCTTTTCTCTGTTATACAACCGTCGAGTGTCGTCTTTGTGGCAGGGTATTCAAGTATGCGTTTCGCAGTGGTTGAAAGGTGTAAAAAGTGACTCATGTCCGAGACAAGACCCCCTCGTGCACCCCGCGAACGGCCTAGTCTGCGGAAGCGAATTAACGTGAAAAGACGAAGCGCGTTGATTATC
Source organism: Andricus curvator (assembly GCA_932195095.1). Classification (NCBI taxonomy): domain Eukaryota; kingdom Metazoa; phylum Arthropoda; class Insecta; order Hymenoptera; family Cynipidae; genus Andricus; species Andricus curvator. Next base: position 122,001 of record CAKNYM010050504.1, on the reverse strand, counting down.
CAAGCCCTCACCCCACCGTGGATCCATGTTTATATTCCCGCGCTTTTTTCTAAGGATTGCAAACCTTGACGCGATCTACGTGTGTCGTTCTCGAACCGACAGAGTGTGCGCGGTGATGCAGACGATTCTCATGACTTGACTCACGCAAGTGCAGCCTCCCGCGATCCAAGTGAATCCCCACCGTATCCTCTCATTTCGAGCGCTCTAGCCATCGATTCTCTCGACGATCTAGGAACATATCTGTGATCCGAAGCCTTTCGGGAGTGTTGAAGCCCACGATCCTGAGTTTCCTGGCTACAATTCCTCCCCTCTGAGATATCTGCAATCAACAAAAACTCCCGACACTTCCGAAGCGGAGGAGGAGATTCTCACCATCTGCACCTCCCGGCTCAGAGTAACTTCGTAAAGGGAAGGGCCGCGCATCACAGAAAACATCCGGCATGTACTCCCGGTGCATTTGTTGTCTTGCGATGATCAACCATTCCAGCGGGAAACAGGCCTCGGTGAAAATCTAATTTTGTCACTACACGGAAGTAGGCTACGTTCCGTTGTCGTGAAACCAGAAAGAACAAACGTCAAGGTCGAAGCATCAAAATCAAAATACAGAACAGAGAGTAGATGGGGCCCGATACCATAGATGTTCCATTTTTCTTCACAGTATTGCAGTAAGGACCCGATCTCGTGGGAGTTCTTCTCATCAATTCTATTGAATCTTCAGATAAGAAGGGATCCGGTCTCTTGGGAGTCCCTTATATTAATTCTATCTTATTTTTTCAGATCAGAAGGGGCCCGATCTCTTGTGAGTTCCTCTTATTAGTTATATCTTATCTTCAGCTCAGAAGGGACCCGATTTCATGGAAGTCTCCTGTTTTTAGAATAAGCAACAGAACAACTAATAAAAACGGCCCTTTTTAGGGCCACCAAATGATCAAACGTAGAAACTTTTTCCTAGTTAAGACAAACAGGGTTGGACCAGTGTTTTTCACATATAGAAAGTACGCATGCATTAACATTTTCCCTAATTTCATCCAGGCCTCTCTTGTCTAAGGTTTTGAAATAATAAATCAAATTGTGCGACATCTGTAGGGAATGAATCTCCCTCCCCCTTGAACACTCATTGAATTGAACGTCGGGGATCGCCACAAAAGTATTCTATTATCGCCATAAATTCCACTATGTACTTGGTTGAAAGTTGAACTACTTTGTTAAAAATTAATTTCTTTGATCAAAGATTTATCACTTTGGAACTCTTTTCTTGGAAACTCTTTTTTTAATTCATCGATTGTCTTGAAAATTCATCTCTGCAGTTATTTAATGTTTCAAATTAAAATTTTCACTATTCCATTGTCTGTTGCAAATTTACATTTTAAATTGGAAATAGAACTCTTCCAGTTGAAAGTTCACAAATTTTGTTGAAAATTTAAGGTTTGTTTGTTGAAAATTTGTCTTTTTGTGTTGAAATTCCATCTATTTTGTTAGAAATTGCATTATTTTTGGTTCGAAACTGTTTGAAACTGTTTGGTTAAAAATTATTATCTGTTAGTTGAATATTCAACTGTTTTTCTAAATTCTACTTTTTTGGTTGATTTCAACTGTTTTTTCATTTTAAATTAAAATCTTTTTTAGAGGAATTATTAACTATTACATTTTTTGTGGAGAATTCATCTTTAGCGCTTAAAAATTCAGCTACCTGGTTGAAATTTAAACTAATGTTTAAAAAATTCATTTTGGTATAATTGAAAATTCATTATTTAAGTTAAAAATTCATATTTTCGAATTAAAATTCAGCTGTTTCGTAGAATATTTCATCTTTTTGTCTCGAAAATTCAACAATTTGGTTAAAAATGAACTTTTTTGTTGAAAATTGATGCATTTTTCTTACTGGTTCAAAATGCATATTTGAGTGTTTCATATTTTGTTGATGCAGGATGAAAGTTCAACTATTCGGTTAAAAATTTGATTATTTCGTTAAAAATTTGATTATTTTGTTGAAAATTCGTCTTTTTTGGCTTGAAAGTTACTTCAACTATTTGGTTAAAAAGTTTTTTGTGTAGGTCGAAAACTCAACTGCTTTGTTTATTACCCATAAAAATTGTCTTCTTTTAGCGACGTTAAGAAGTCCTGCTCTATACTGAGTAATATGTTCACTTTTGAGGACGTTATGGATGAACTGAATGCAAGCATTAAGCGTACGCTCAGGCTAACTATGTGGATACGAGTTGAAGTAGGAAGCGATTGTTTATTCCTGTTAAGCTGTTGGATGATTCTAAAGGTTTTCCTTGAAATATCTGCAACTTCGTCATTCCAAATAAGAGAGCGATTAAGAATATAGCCTCGATTTTTCGCAAATTCCATAAACCACTCTTAACCTCCCCAAATTCAGACCGCCGGCCATTGCCAATTTGTACTCTTTCAGAACGATTACTAAGATAAGATTCAAACCATTGAATAACCATATTCAAGAGGTGAAGCGACTTGAGCCTAGTTAATAGTAGCTTATTTTTAACTGAACTGATTTAATTATATTTCAAATTCCATTACAAGTATCAAGGTTGACAATCTCGCTTAGTGCTTGTTACAACGCGAAAAAGGAGATCGAACTCACTTGCAATAGTGAGACTCACAATTATTTGCTTACTATGAAAATTGGTTATTTATAACAACTTCAATGTTCCTCTGTACTACCCTTAAATCTGGATTTAAGAACAGCTCCAGGCATGGCTTGCAGTGGCCTTGATCATAAGTCCAGGAAATACGAAAGTAAACATTCAGGACCGCGTGAACCATTTCTGTTGGATTTGTATCCATGCTAACAGCTGACGCAACTGCCGCGCCGAGGTTACTGCCCACTTTGTCGCTACGCTACTGTTGGCCACGCATAACTGAGCACCACCTCTTTTTCGGTCCCGCGGATCTTTTTTTCACGAAACTGCCGAGGACATTAATTCTAGGAACACCGTATACTTAGGTTTCTTAAATCAAGGTTTCTTTGATCCAGGTATCAGTGTATTTCAAATGCTTATTGATGCTGGTTTTTCTAGTACTCTTTCTTTTTATAATTTGAAGTAGTAATGCTGAATTTTAGTTTTGTACAATTTGAGATGACTGTCTCATACAGTATCAAAAACTATTTAAATTGCTTCTTGTACAATGCGACAAGTAAACTTCAAATTCAGAATGGGAAATACTGAACCTGACTACTTTTTGGCAATTTTCTACTAAATTTAACTTTCCATAGTGAAGATATCCTTTGAGTTTTATGCGAGCTGAACCATTTTTTTAGAGAGGAGAATACTTTTTTATAAAATAAAATCTCGCCGTTTTCTCGGAAACAAAGCATGCTATAAAAAAAATTAACATAAAAGTTTGAATATCTGAAAAAGTTCCAAAAAAGTTTCTTCAGCTTTTTTCTGATATCTTGCTTATTTTTGGAGAAGGTTAAATGTAAATCTTTCTTGCTTAATAATCCAACCATTTGGTAGAAAATACATCTCTGCAGCTTCAAATTGAACTATTTTTAAAGTCATCTTCTTTGTTCGAAAATGTGACTGTTTTTTGAAAATGCATCTTTCTCCTTTGAAAATTATCTTTCGAACTGAAAATTCAACTGTTTTCGAAAAGCATAGTTTACAACCATTTTAGAAAGTGGCCTTAATCGGTCTACTATTAATTCAATTTCGAGAACTTTTTAAATCGTATCGAAATTAAAAAAATAAATTACTTTTGAGTATAAATTCCTTTTAATATTAATATTATGTAATTTTGTTAATATTTCTTATTTATTTCTAAATCTGCGCGATTTTTTTATCCTCAAGGTTTTTTCGGTCCGCTCGTTTTTTTCAGTTTGCAAGCTTTTTTATCGAGCTTTTTTCGGCCCCAGATCATTTTTTTTGTTCCTGGAGCGTATTTCAGCTCGCGAGTTTTTTTCGTGGGTCAGGTTTTTACACATCGCATTTTTTTTATAATAATTTGGGTATTTTTAATCTGACTTCTTTAAGATTAATCAACAGACAATTATGTTTTTCTTTAGGGATAGGTAAAAGTCAGAAATATATAACATCAATTTCATATTTTTGCATTATTTATTTCATGATTATTCTTCACATGAACAATGATTACTTCATTTATTCCAACAGGATTCCCATAAAGTATCCACGCTTTAATTGGTAAACCCTTATTTTTAAGTTTTTATAAGTAATCGTATGGGAACTAATTTGGTGACGTGGTAACGATTCGTCAGATGGAATTACATTTCTATCTGAAAATCTCACGCTGGTTATAACATTTTCCTGATCACGATATATACTAACTTCTCTGGGAAGGCCTTCGATGCGGACTTTCTCAGCTGGTTGTACGTATCGGTATGGAACTTTGTAAAAACAAAAAAAACATTTGCAATTATAACAGAGGTTTAGAATAAATTTCAAAACTGAATACTGAACAAATCAATGTTGATATGTAGGGGCAAGCAAAGCACCCCAAATTCTCCATTTCATAGGTGCAGAACTAAAGAAGTGACCTGGGGTGAGGGGTATTCGCAAAATTGTACACACATAGAGAGGTGTGAATAATAATTAGATTTACAGATATTTCATAGGATATTTGAGGTTTCAGGTTATTTTTGAAATTCCCTAGAAATTCAGCTTTTTTATACATGGAATACTCTTGGTATTGAATTTATGTGGAAAGCGGCAGGTCAGGGGTTTTCCCTAGATACAACAGATTTCCTACGAACGCAATTCTCACGGGTCTAACGTCACCCTTATTACATTGAACATCATAAAATAATGTAGCCAGGTCTTAGTAGGAGTCAATTCAATCTGATTTACCCTTCATTTGCTCACGTTGCTTCAGCAGGATTATTGAAAGGAGGGAACTAAAGCTACTTCAAAATTTTTTCTTGTTGATCGTCACACTAAAAGCACATCTGACCTGAGTTTTTCTACACAACCTGGGTTTCCATGCTAGAATTAGAATTTTATTATATTGTCTTTTTGGTCTTGCGCACACGTTTATCACTGTAAGATCTACTGAGTTGTTTTCTTATTCTCTTTGTTCATTTTCCTTTACAATCTCTTTTCAAGATCCAGCAGAAATCTGCCATCATATGTTCATCCCATCGTTCTTGATACCAACGGTCCTCGGTCTTGATATCCTGATGGAATCGCTCTCCCTGCTCCTCACTGAAATCTCCGCAGTTATCTGGAAAGTAATCCAAATGGGCATGAAGAAAATGCAATTAGAAATCCATGAAACAACCTAGCTTCCTCAATTTTTCAACCATAGTATGTAATTTTATATAGTAAGTGCTGTAATTTTCACTTCTGTAATTACCTAGAAAGTGTTGTGCAACTTTCTTGAAACTGATCCATGCCGTCTTTTCAAAATCATGCATTAAATCCATAAATTAGTCATCCCTTATTATGGTGCGAATTTGTGGACCATCAAAAACACCTTCTTTCAGTTTATTCTCAGAAATAGCAGGAAATTTATGACTTAAATAAGGAAAGCATTGACCGTCTTTGTCTAGTGCAACTTCGATCTTGGTGTCCAATCAATCGGCTTATAATGATTCTTCCTATCTCTACTATCCTAGAGACAAAAATAGCATGGGAATTTTGTAAAGCCCAATTGTTGCCCAAGAATCATAGACAAAATCTTAAAGTCTCCAAAAATCTACCAGTTATGCTCTTCATACTTAATTTTCTTCAGAACTGCTTCAATATTATCATGCTCTTCTTTTAATACTGTTGTGTGCGCCACCGGTATCAGTGCATATTTATTCGTTTTATGGAGCAACACTGCCTTCAGACTACGTTTTGATGAATCTATAAATAGCCTCCATTCTTCAGCTCTGTACGAATTTTTAATTGTTTTATTTATCAAGCCTTTCACATCGATACAGTAAACTAGATCTGCATCTCGCGAGAAATACTTCCTGAACTCCTCATCTCTATCTCGGTAGAAAATGACTTTCGTTTTACCAGATAGCATGTTCTTCTTTTTCAACCTTGAGGCTAGTGACTCGGCTCTATCCTTCGATAACCCTAAATTCTTAATTAAATCATTAAGTTCTTTATGTGAGAAGGTTTGTGGTACCGAATGGTTTTAATTAGATAGGCTGTAATCCTCATTGTCTATAGAACTTGTTACATCATCCGCTTCGTAACATCTCTCGTACTCTTGTTCTGAATAGTCTTCACTTTCCACTTCACTGATAGATGCGAGGGGCTATTCACTCTAAAATATTTCCTTTTTAGCGATAGAAAACGAAGCAAATAACACGGAATAAAGGAACGTAACGAAAGACGCTACGATTGCAGTTAAATGGTAATCTAAATGAACATCACATTACAAAGAACAAGACAATTTATCGATGAATCCACAAAATTGTCGCAAAGAAACACGATTATGCTTATTCAAAAGGTGAATCCGAGCGAATCTTCATAGAACAAGCCAGTTTAGCAAGAATTAACCATTGTTAAGGTACGAACGTGCGGGCGAGAAGGAACGAGCGATAGCCTCGCGTGACGCGCCTTTTTATATGCCGCTATGCGAGTTCCTACGCGTAAGTGGCATTAAGAAGCATTAGGGCTAGTCAAATTCCTTTAAGGTAAAAATAAATTTTCAAGCAACGATAACCGCAATCAACCGATTTTAAAGAGAAAGATCACATCGCAAGACTTTCTGATGAATTGAACCTGAGAATAACGATTCACCGGATTCACGAGTGAATAGCCCCTCGGATAGATGCAATGATTTCAGATTCAACTTCTGCAATTTTCTCATCATTATCAGATAAAAGCGTCGGCTTTGTTACACTTTTAGTTTCGAATTTTAGTTTCGAACGATCCTCTGTTTCATTTCATAGGCTCAACGAAATACTACAAGTGCTACATATGAAATGCGGGACCCAGTTCATTCCTTGATGAGTCACCTCAAGAATGTGCTGGGGAAAACTAGTCTCAGATTCGTATTCTGCGCACCGAAATACATACAAAATATCATGTCTGATCTTTTTCCAGATGATTTTAATACCAAGGGTAATTTATACACAGAAAAGCTGATTTACTAGGGAATTTTCAGCATCTAGGGGAAAACCCAGATCTGCTGGGGAAAAACTAATATAAAATTCGTATTCAGTGCCCCAGAATGCGTATAGGTACCATACTCTGATCTCTCGCACAACCCATTTTTTTTGTAATTTGAAATATATTGGCTAATGTGCGGTTTCATATAATGTTCTTGAATTTCGAAAGATTTTAAGTTATTTTGTAGGGTTTATAAGATTTAGGATTACTGAAAATACGCAATATTGCTTTTTTTAGGTTTCCCAACTGAAGTTTAAAATTGTTCAGTTGCAAGACTCCTAATTTTGTACAAACGAGAAGCAAATATCACATTCAGAAATACGGAATCAGGGAAGAGCCACTCTCCCCCACATGCGCGGCTTAGTCCCAGTTTACGGTGGCTTTATGAATATTACTGATTTTGAATTAGGTTTTGATTATTTCTATTTATTTATTTTTTTCCATTGTCAAAGTTGAAAAGATGGCTCAATTTTGGCATAATCAGGGCAGCTAACAATACTAAACCAAGCTCTCCCTTACTCGGTTGGATGCCCAGCAGATTAAGAGCCGTATGCCATACGGGGGCGCTAGTGCAATCCCTTACTATAATAACAAAGGCTATCTGATATAATTCTAGTTGAAGATTGCGAAAAAAGAACATATCACAAATAATTAATCACAATGCCGTCAGAAGAAATTTCTCAATACACCCCAAATAGCAACTTATTAGGACGAATTTTTCAAGCAACACCTTACTTAAATCAGGAAGCCTATCTGATATAACATTAGTCAAAGCTCTAAATAAAATGAAAATTTAAAAGCAATTTGTAACAATGCCTTCAAAGGATATGCCTTACAATATCCTGAATAGAAGTATATACTTTTGCAACTCCCAAAAGCAACCACTTAGTATTTCCACAAACCCTTACTCAAATGAGGAAGGCAGAATGATATAACATTATTGAAAAATTCAACTGAAATTAAAAATTGAAGATAATTCATCTGAAGACCTAATAATGAACTGTTATTTGGTTTTACTCCAAATTTTACGTAAAGTTATGTTAGATTGTCTTACTAATTTTATTAAGAGTTTGCTTTTAGAGGTTTTTAAAATACACTTTTGGTCAGAGCGTATTGAAGGATGGGTTTTGATAGAATAGTGGTAAATTGATTTTAATTCAGAACTTTATAAACATCTTTTACTACAGACACAGAAAATTGTCTTCCTGGTTTCAATAAAATATTGCGTTTTGAAGCTGCTAAAATATATTAATATTTAGGGTGTATGAAGATAAGTTCTGGAGGCATTATGATGAATGGTTTTCAATTTTTAAGTTTATTTAAAGTTTTAACTTGAATTGAATCAGATATCCTTACTTATTTCGGTAAGTGATTGCTGTCAGGGGTTGTAAAAATATTTTTATGTTCAGGATATACTGAAAGATGTCCTCTGAAGGCATTGCCATAAATTATTTTTTACTTCTTAGTTTCTTGTGGAAGTTTCCTCAAGAAGTATATTAGATAGTTTTACTTATTCCGGTAAGGGGTTACTTCAAGGGGTTATAAAAACATCTCATTTTGAACATACTATTTATTGGAAAAAAGTTATTGATAATATCAGAAAACAGGCCCGAGCGTGCGGACAGTCAACACTAAACTCGGTAAGCTAGCCCCACTCCGCCAGGGGCGTGAAACCACGTGAGCCAGCGCCACCAACCACAGCCGCCGTCTGATCCCACTTCGGTTACCACCAATCCCACCAGACAACAAAAATTTGGGACAGGGCGTTTATAAGGCCGTGCAGAACCTTAGAGCGGCACTTAGCCGCCAGCTAGTCTGGCAAAGTATCCTCCAATCCTTCGGAGTGACAGATATCTACCAGCTTCGTCTGACGAGACCCTGATCAACTTTGGTTCTGTGAGTCCAGGTATATGCCAACTTCGTCTGGAGCGTCCTGATAATTTCTAGTTCTAATAACATTCAGGCGGCCTACCCAATTCGTCTGTGCTAAGCCAAATGAATTCGGCAGCTATCATTTAATTTATCCGCCATTGTGTGGTTTGTTATAAATCATAGTAAATGCATCATAGTAAGAATATTTTTCCTTTTTGGTCCAATTTTAGTTGCATCACAGAAGCATCGGAGTGCATGCACCGATTCAAGGAGAAACCATTCTTTATTTGTACACCTAAAAACCTATTTTGAATCCTTTGGTCTCTTTGTTTCTAGTGGGGGCTAGGAGTGAATCCGCGCGGCGATTACGTGGGCGAATGAAGAAAATTCACCAGTTGAGGTGCCTTCGCGGAACAGTTAACTCGCGAGTCTCTCATCGTGGCCCAGCATTGGGCGAGTATAGACAACCAACAGAACAACGCGACAATTCTAAACATTTCGGATTATCGAGAGAACGTGGAGAACATCACTTCCCGGGAGCGGAATCAAAGTGCGCGCGCGTCACGATCATCCGATTTCACAAAGTGTGAATACATAAATTCTCCGGCCTTCACTTTTTTACCCAAGACTGATGGTGAAGACCTTTCTCATTATCTACGGGATCTCGCGATCCGCGAAAGCAACTCCAGTCCATAAATAGTTAGTAACGATGTGTTAAAAGCTTGTAAACCTAGCCGAACCCCAGTGGAGGATCTTTTAAACCTAACCATTGATAGTATGTCATTTTTTAGATGGCAGTTGCTCTCAGTGGAACTCTGCGGTGTTTGTTCAACCCTTTCTTTTAGTTATACGTAAGGAAAGACTAGATGTAAAACGAATAGTTTTTTAGATGCACTGATCCACAGTATTAGAACACATAATGACATGCCACCGGCTCTTTCTTCAACATTTCTTCATTGTTGGGTTGATATTGATTCATCGTTGATTCAACAATAACTCAACATTGCCTCGTCGTTGGTTCAACATTATATCATCATTGGTTCAACATCGGTTCAATTTTGATTCAACATTCCTTCAACGTTGGTTCATCGTTGCACGAAGTTGATCCAACATTGCACAAAGATATTTTAACATTGTACAAAAGTTTATTGAACATTGCACAAAGTTAATTACATATTTGATTTATCTGTCCAGCTCTTGTATCAACTGTCAAAACCTAACCACTTTACAAGTACTTTGTTGCCAAGTTTCTTGATTACTTTTCCACATATTGATAGTCTTCAAGCCTGCGAGTCATTCGATTCGTAAGCATACCCTGATCCACAGTGAGCATCTCTCTTGCCCAGTTGCGAGTGTATCCTTTCTCAAAAACATGCTTGTACTTGCTGATTCGAAGTTTGTCACTTCCTTTAAACTTTGTCCTTCTGCTGGGTATATGTTGTAGTTTTTTAAAGCGTTGCATCAGCTCCTTTTCTTCCTCAGCAATGATATCTTTTGGATTCATACCGATTGATCGATTTTTGGTAATGTTCTACTTGGAGATGAGAGTAGTCAAAATGTCTATCCACTTATAGGTGCCTCTCAAGCTAAATTGTGGCCACATCTTATTCCTGAGCGCGCGATTAGATCTTTCAAAGATTGACGCCTTTAGGTTACTATGCGTTGAGTGGAGATTATTGCCGTATGTCGGTGTATGAATTCTTTGGTACACGACCACGCACAAGTATAGATTGCATTGCCGAAGTGACATCTTGTCTACTCTTTTTTTTAACAGGAACCGCCCAAGCGTACTCGGAGAAAATATCCATCTCGGTAAGAAAATACTAGTAGCCATTATTTTTGCGGGCATGAGGTAGCATTTCAATGAAATCTGCCTGTCACGTCTCGTCAATACCACGCATTTGCACTCGACGACATGGATAAATCTTTCTCGCCGTTTTATCCAGTTCTATCACTAGTAACAATTTCTCGTTATTCACTCTCAAGTGCTTAGAAGTCATGCTTAGAATTAGAGATACACTAGGTGGCGCTAGTGCAGTCTACGTTAAAGGATTAGAAAAGAAAAAGCTCTAGTCAGTTTTGACAAGAGGCGGTTGCTGGAATGCAAATTGTGGCGTTAATACTTCAGAAACTTCCTTGAGCAAAGCAACGCCTAAATACTTTTATAACCGTTGTGAACATATATTTTAACTACGCTTACTTTTATTACGTTGTAGGTTAAGATTTCAACTTGTAAAATTGGGCTTAGTCTTTTTTCTCAAATAAGCCGCACATTTAATTTGACATCGAGTTAGGATTTATGCAAACCCATTCAATTAATCAGTAATTAGTTAAGCTGATTTTAAATTTCATTCGGTACCTTTCTTTCTAGTGTTTAATATTATAAACATCGTTGGGTTTAATTCTAAATCCAAATATCGCTTGCTGTTAGCGGTGAAAATTCACATACGTCGTTGGACGCGATCTCGTTTCTTCGAGCGTTAGACTTTAAAGTGAGCGGTCGTTATGATTAAATGCTTCGATGCCTCTAGAACTAGAAGGCATATCAGAACCACACGTCATACGTCAGATCTTCTAGAAACTTGGATGTACAGAAAATCTTTAGAGAAAATCGTCAGAAAAAGTTAAACGACATAGAAAACCACAAAAGTAAGAGTTTCTCATATTCAAATCTTCCAGAAATTTCGATGGATAGAAAATCATCAGAGATCACGTCAAAATTTCTAGAAGGTACGAATATTTTCCTGAAACCGGGGAATCCCAAAATTCGATTCTCGGTTGGTATTGCAGGAACTCACCCTGTTAAGCGAACCACGACTTCGTTTCAGCTTTCCAGAAACTTGGGAATCCCTGATCGCACGTGCGACGCCTGCATGAGAGTTGCTTGTGTTTTCGGTCGGTAAAACAGGGACCTTCCTTATCGACCAAGTCAAGAATCTGCGCCAGAGAACTACCTTACCGACAGTTCAATTACCGACTTAGGTGATTGACTGGTTACGCCACCTGTCAGTGGCAGCTGGAACTACTTAGTGGTGTTCCAGTACGTGCCTAGTTCAACTACTATAAAAAATGACATGAAACGAATTTTTCAAATATTTCCCCCCAGTGCTATTTTTTTTAGGGGGGGGGGGTGTAAAATGATCAATTCGCACTAGCCGCAAAAAAGGCTTAGTACGGCTCTACCTAGATTTAGCCAAAATTGGGCCCTCTTTTCAGCTGCGGAAATACTTACATCCTTGCAAATTATATACATCTGCATTTTCAATTTTTGCAATAAGCTGAAAGCCTCGTTGATTTGTCATCGTGGTCACAAAAAAATATCCTACGCCTTCTTTAAAATCCAAGAACCTTTCAATTCGAAAGTTTCTCTCATCCATAGGAGAAATTTGACGATTGCCATATTTAAGCACCATATATAGTGGTCTGTCGTTCCGATCAAACATTACATGAACATCTCTACCAGAATACTGGAAAGTCCAAGTATTTGGTGGTCCAGCGGGTATCAAAACGGGTCTCGTGGGTATGAAAACGGGTCTCGTGGGTATCAAAGCGGGTCTCGTAGCATTTAATTCTGTAAAAAGACAATCAAGATTTGTAATTTCAAAAATATGAAAAATCAATATTAAAAAAGTGCAAGCCTCTTCCAGTATATTTGACCGAAAACCCCAAAAACATAAAAAATCAATCTCAAAATTAAACACTGGGTAATTATAAATCGTGGCACTGAAATATGAACCCTTTTGTTTGGAATTCTTCAAGAGTTCAAAAGAGTCCACAATTCGTATTTTAGCAATGAAAATTTAAATGTTTTGCAGAAGATTTGTATTTTTGGTTTAAAAACTTAACTTTTTGGTGACAATTCTGTAAGTATCGTACAAAATTCAACAGATGGGTTGAAAACTAACTTTTTGATTGAAAATTCATCTTTGGTTTAAAAATGTATCTCTTCTAAGAGAAATTGTATATTGTTTTTTTGAAAAATTCCCAGTTTCAGTTGAACTCTTATCTCTTTGATTAGATTAGACTGCTTTTGTATTTAAACTGAAAATCTTTTTTTGGGTGAAATATCATATATTATATTTTTTGTTCAGAATTGATCTCTTTGAAGGAAAAACAAAACTAGTTTGTCAAGTCTAAACTTTTTGGTTATATTTTAAGTTGTTTTTGTTGTTGAAAATTCATTATTTTAGTTGAAACTTCAGCTACGTTATTGAAAATGTAATTTTTACATGAAAATTAAACTATTTTGTTGAAAAAATAGTGATTTTGTTAAATATTAAACTCTTTGATAAAAATTCATTTTTTTTTGTTCAAAAAGATCTTGGCTGACAATTTATCTGCCTTTTATAGGACTCCTATTTTTTTCTTAAAAAATCAACTATTTGGAAAACAACTCTTTATGGTTCATTTTCTTGGTTAAAAATTCTTCTTTTGCTTGAAATTTTAACTATTTTTTTTTCTTGAATGCTACTGCCTGAACCAATTTTTTTTTAATTCAACCTGCTTCTTTGAAAAATAAAAAAGATTAATTTTCTACTAACAGCGATAAATTTTCAACGAAGCCAATTCAACGAAGTAATTTAAATCAAAAATTGAAAATTAGATAAAAATTTTTTTCGAGCATCAGATAATCAAATTGGTCAAAGTAGGGGACATGAGCGTACAAAAAAGAGTTTCGTATCTTATCAGGTCGTTTGAAATATTTTTTCAATTTAAGTCAACAATTATTATTAGGCAGCCATTTTCATATTTACATAAAATGACAAATGTTAAACCTGAAGCAAAAATACGTGGGGCGCATGTATTTTTGGTCCTCTCCTTCCTTCATTGCACCACACACCACCATGCTCACAATCCCCTTCTTTTCTCTTCTTCCCCATCATTCCCCTTCATGGCTTACTCATCCAAACCTCTCTCTCACTCTGCCCACTCCCATCACCATATTTCCTACCATCAACCTTCATCCCTCTCCAAACGATCCTTTCCCTTTCTTAACCTTCCTTTCCCACTATCCTTCTGCACCCCTCCCATCCTTTCTTAGCATTCCACTGTTTTCCTATCCTTGCCCACTATACTACTCTTTCCCTTTCTTCACTCCCCTCTGATAATTTCTCCTCCTTATCACGCAACTCCTCTATCACTTTTCCTTGCCACCCCTTCCCACCTTTTTTACCACGCTTTCCCTTCCGTTCCCTTTCTTTCCTTTAGCACCATTCTTCTTCCCTTCCTACTTTCTAATCAAATCCATCCCTTCCCACTATACCCAACATCACTTTACCATTCCTACTCTCTCAACCACTCCACTTCCCTATCAATTCCCTTACTTTCCACTATTCTCCTTAACTCCTGCCTTCCGTTTCTATCACCCTCTCCCTCCTTTTCCTCCTTTCCCGCTATCCCTCTCCAACCCATTCCATTTGCTAAACTCCACTCTCCTCCCAGAAAAAAGATAAAACGGACAGAATTCCGACCGAAACTATAAAAAAAGATAATATGAAAATATGATGATGAAAATATAATAATACTGATGATAAAATTTCGAATAATATTGATTATTTTTACTAAACATTTTTTTAAACTTACGAAACACATTTATTGTAACTATTTAGTTTGCAATTAAATTTCTTCAATCACTTTTCTCAAATCCTTTCACTCCTTTCCCTCAAACCTCTCCTGTTCCTTCCTCTTCCCCAATCCTTCTTCACCCTCCTCTTAATTTTTATCATCCGCCTCCTTTCTTCTCATAACCCTCCAACCCTTTCCACACCTCTTCAACATCCCCTTCCCAACTTTCCCCACCATCCCATCCTGTCTCTCCCATCCCCACTATCCTTTTCCACCATTCCCTTAATTCAGTATTACTCCCCTCCAACCCCTCCCAAAATTTATATTATAGTGGGCAAACTTACCACTAAAATTGATGAAAACCACGAAGGCCAGAAGCAGAATTTCAAGAAGGTTCTTCATGTTGTCTTTTCAGATTTTGTAAAAGATAACTGATGAATCTGGATCTCTTCCACCTCTATATATAACTTAAAATTAATTAGAATGACGAAATATTTCAATGTATGTAGCTCACATGGTAAAAGCAATAAAAATCTTATCAGCCAGAACAAACTATCGGAATCGAAAACAGCGCCTAACAGACCTGCTAGGTTTCTGTCCTTCTACCAAGACCGGGAAAATATTCATCATCCAAAGTTTGCTACGCAATTCTGAAAGATATGTAAATTTTAAAACGTATTATAAATGCCAGAAATTCCATGAATTTAATACATTTTAAAATTCATATATCTTTGAGAATTACTGTAATTGAATCGAATTTAATGAAAAACGCTTAAGAGTTGAATTTGCAAGCTATAAAGTCGAATTTTTTAGAAAATAGTTGACTTTCAAACCCGGGAAGATGATTCTTCAACCCAATACTTAAATGAAGAAAAAACAATTTTAGACCAAAGGACTTTTAACGAAATATTCGAACTTCTAACCAAATAGTTTAATTTTCAACAAATAAAAAATTAGTTATCAACCGAATGTACGAAGTTTCTATCGAAAAAGACAAATATATAACGAAAAAGTTGAATTTGTAACAAAATAAAAAAAAATTTCATCTAAGTAATTACATTTTGAAGCAAAAAAGACGATTCTTCAATAAAACAGTTTAATTGGCAACTAAGAAAGATTTTTCAGTCAAAAAAGTAATAAACTTTTGTTATAGGCCAGTAAGGCCCATATTGAGAACCACTAAGAAGCCGTGGCCCGACGTGCTCAAACTCACGTACACCGAGTCCAGAAGTAAATTAATTATCGCTAAATTACTATGATTAATTTGTATTAATTATTCGATAAAATAATAATAAAAGGCGCAAGACGCTCGAGATCGAAGGATGGCAGCACGGAGTAAGGTGTCCCCACCGCTCCGTTGCGACTCCGTTGCGAGAGTCAGGGGCCAATCAGAGCCCGGCAGCCGCTCCCTTCTTCGATCGGAGCGTTCCCGCTCTCGCGTATAAATACCGGCGCTCTGAGTAGAATCGTCTCTCACATCTCAGCACAATCTCCTGCTCAGACACGCTCCCTTTTCGATTTGTCGATAGCTACTCAGAGCTCTCTCTCTGGCTCTTTGTAACCTATTGATCAAATATACTGAAATCAATCTCTTTCCTTTCGCTCACCTCTCACCTTCTCTCTTTTTCTGTGGCCTTGGGTTTGCCTCCGGGTCTTCGAGGTCACATTCTGTCCCTCTCTCTCTTTCTGTGGCTCTGGGTTTGCCCCCGGGTCTTCGGAGTCACACACTCTCTCTCTTTCTCTTTTTCTGTGGCCTTGGGTTTGCCTTCGGGGTCACATTCTGTCTTTTCCTTCTGTGGCTTTGGGTTTGCCTTCGGGTCTCAAAGTCACATTCTGTCTCTCTCTCTCTCTCTTTTCCGTGGCTCTGGGTTTGGCCCCGGGTCTTCGGAGTCACACTCTTTTTCTCTCTCTGTTTTTCTGTGGCCTTGGGTTTTCCTTTGGTTCTTCGAGGTCACATTCTGTCTTTTCCTTCTGTGGCTTTGGGTTTGCCTTCGGGTCTCGAAGTCACACTCTGTCTCTCTCCTCTCTGATCGTGGGTTTGCCTTATAGGTCTCGCGATCCCTCTCTCTTTCTCTCTCTATATTTCTCGCACCGTCTCTCTCCTCTACTCTATGGGAAAAAGCAAAAACCGCGTCCGCCCCAGCAAACGCCTGCGGTTGCGCACCCACCATGAAAAGTGGCTCTCCGTCTTCTTGCGCGAGTTGGCCCATCCCCGGCAGTGGCCCACCGTTGGACAAGAACCGTGCCGGCCTGCGGGCCGCCGTTCATGGACGGACTTCAAGCCTATCGGTACCTTCTCTCCTCACAAGGCGCCATGAGAATCTATCAGTCACGCCCGAGCAGTCGTCAACTCGAGGAAAAATCAATGGGAAGGTTGGATGCCTTTCTGAGAAAGAATAACCGACATTTACCAGCACGAACAACGCCAAACTTCTCACCGCGACCCACGACTAGACCTTCCAACTCTTCGCGATAATAGTCAAGCGGTTCGAGCACAGAGGCTGGACGTGACACGCTATCAACACGCGTCCACTCTCTTTTTGATTACGCCCCCCCCCCCCCCACAATCAAACTTAACAAAAGGGCTTACATCACTTTGAACCAGATTGTTGAATTTTTAACTGAAATAATGAATCTTAAACATCAAAATTGACGCATTTTCAACAAACTATATTTAATTTTCAGTGAACAAACAAATTAATTATCAATAAAAAGGACGCATTTTTTTCCCAAAAGAAAAAAGTTTAACAGAGCATCTAAATATTTAACCAAATAAATAAATTTTTAACCAATTAATAACATTTTTAACCAAAAAGATTAAGTTTCTACCAAGAGCGATACATTTTTGAAGCAAATGACAATGATTTTCAAACAAACTAATTTTTAAGAGAAAAAAATTTCTACTGTTTTAATACTGTTATATTTTTTTCTACTCCATTTTTTCAAACAGAATGTTTCCTACACAGAATTTAATATTGTTTGATACTGTTATTTTTTCCTACACAAAATTTTTTCTACACAGGATATTTCCTACACAGAATATTTCCTACACAGAATTTAATATTTTTTAAGAGTAACCCCCGTTCCTACACAAATTTATTCTACCAAAATATATTGTACACAACGCATACTGATTAAATTTTTCGTACACCAAATATTTTTTACACAAAATATTTCCTACACAGAATTTAATACTGTTATATTTTTTCTACACAATTTTATCCCCCACAGAATATTTCCTACACAGAATTGAATATTGTTCAATACAGTTATTTTTTCCTACACAAAATATTTTCCACACAGGATATTTCCTAAACAGAATATTTCCTACACAGAATTTAATAGTTTTTAAGAGTAACCCCCGTTCCTACACAAATTTATTCTACCAAAATATATTGTACACAATGTATACTGATAATATTTTTCCTAAACAAAATATTTTCTACACAGAATTTAATACTGTTATATTTTTTCTACACAGGATATTTCCGATACAGAATATTTCCTACATAGAAATAAACAGTAATTATGTTATGAGTAACACCTGTTCATACACAAATTTATTCTGCAAAAAAGATATTGTACTAAACGTATACTGATAATATTTTTCCTATACAAAATATTTCCTACGCAGAATCTAATACTGTTATATTTTTTCTAC
>CAKNYM010050504.1:63747-103802 GCA_932195095.1 Andricus curvator | reverse complement strand
AGGAAATATTCTGTGGGGAAAAAAATTATGTAGAAAAAATATAACAGGAAATATTTTGTGTAGGAAAACTATTATCAGTATACGTTTAGTACAATATATTTTATGTAGAATAAATTTGTGTATGAACGGGTGTTACTCATAAAATAATTACTGTTTATTTCTATGTAGGAAATATTCTGTGTGAAAAATATTTTGCGTAGAAAAAATATAACAGTATTAAATTCTGTGTAGGAACTATTTTGTATCGGAAAAAAATAACAGTATTGAAAAGTATTATATTCTGTGTAGGAAATATTTTGTGTAAAAAATATTTGGTGTACGAAAAATTTAATCAGTATGCGTTGTGTACAATATATTTTGTGTAGAATAAGTTTGTGTAGGAACAGTGTTTTTCTACACAGAATTTAATACTGTTATGTTTTTTCTACGCAAAATATTTTTTACACAGAATTTTATTTACTATTTTAAATATGTTTTGTAGAATATATTTTGTGTAGGAAAAACATTGGACAAAATCATTTTTTGTACAATAATTTAAAAATATTTTCAGGATAAAATAATTAATATTTATTTCTGTGTAGGATATATTCTGCGTAGAAAATATGCTGTGTAGGAAAAAAATAACGGTATTAAATTCTGTGTAGGAAAAATATAACAGTATTAAACAATAATTAATTCTATGTAGGAAATATTCTAAATAGAAAAAGTTTTGAGCAGAAAAAATATAACAGTTTGAAATTCTGTGTTCAGTATTAAAAAATATAATCAGTATACGTTGCACTACTGTTATATTTTTCCTATACAAAATTTTTTCTACACAGAATATTTCCTACGCAGAATTTAATATTGTTTAGAATTGTTATTTTTTTCCTACACAAAATGTTTCCTATACAGAATTATTTATTGTTTGATACTGCTATATTTTTCCTACACATAATTTAATACCTTTATATTTTGCCTACACGACATATTTTCCACGCAGAATATATCCTGCACAGAAATAAATAGTAAGTATTTTATCCTGAAAATATTTTAAAAATATTGTACAAAAAATTATTCCGTCCAATATTTTTCCTATATAAAATATTTTCTACACAGAATATGCGTCACACTTAATATTTTTGTGTGAAATATTCCTCTGTCGAATATCTTCACTCAGAATAATTTTCATATAGCAGGAACAATATTTGAAGTAAAATTAAGATCATATTATTTTGTCTAGGATCTACAATATTTTAAGAATGTCTTCATAAAAGAATATTAATATACAATTTTGTGTAGAATATACATATTCTGTGTAGAAAATATTTTGTGTAGGAAAAATATTGGACAGAATAACTTTTGTACAATATTTTTAAAATATTTTCAGGATAAAATAATTACTATTTATTTCTGTGTAGGAAATATTCTATGTACAACATCTTTTGTGTGGGAAAGATATAACAGTATTAAATTCTGTGTAGGAAATATTATGGGTCGAAAATATTTTGTGTAGGAATGATTCTGTGTAGAAAATATTTTGTGAAGGAAAAAATAACAATATTAAACAATATTGAATTGTGTGTAGGAAATATTCTGTGAAATCTCTAGTTATCATTTTTTGAAAGCATACCAAAATTGTTATTCAAATTTCTCATACGGCGCAATTAGTCAGAATAAACTGTAAATGAGTAATGTTTAAACAATGATTGGACACTCATATCTCGTTTTACATATTTTCAGACAAATATACAATTTTAAAACGACTTTTTCATTTAGATTAGGTGTTCGTGATTTTGAAAATTGTAATATAGTTAGAATTATTTAAAACAAATTATCTTACAAATCTCTGTTTTAAAGATTTTTTCAATATCGCTGTTTTATTTTTGCGACAGTGTTCGAGAGAGCAAATGAATGATAAATATCGATGGTTCACTTATTAATTTTTATAACGTTTTTTTTTTTTTTTTTTACATTCTCATTCTAATGAGAAGGTATTGGTTTTATGTAAAATTTGACATAGTCGGTTTTCATCAAATCTCCACGTTTTGAGACCCCCTGAGCCAGAAAAAACGGTTTTTACCAAGGTGTCTGTCTGTCTGTAGTCTGTCTGTCTGTCTGTCTGTCTGTCAGTCTGTCTGTCTGTCTGTCTGTCTGTCTGTAGCCACGATAACTTTCGAAAAAATGATCAGATTTGATTGAGCTTTGGCACACTTTTTTATGGCCGAAAAATAGAGAACGAGTTCGTTAACCAGCTATTTTGGATGAAAATTCAAAAAGTGAGCACATTTTGAAAATTTTTGAGACCACTTTTTTTGAAGATTTAAAAATTCTATGTATGGTTATTAGTAGTACGCAAACTGACAAACAAAATATTCTAATGACTTTTCGTGATAAAACAAAAATTACTGGAGTTATAGCATTTTCAAAATTCCAAAAAACAAACGAAAATGTACATTTTAAGCCGAAAAACGCACGATATGAAAAAAAGTCAAGAGGAGAAAAACGTTGCTTTTTGAACGTCCTATAATATTTTCATAACAACTTTCTGAATTTTTTGAAAAATAAAAAATTCAAATTTTTATCGCACAAAAAAATAATCAAAAATTCCATTTTGCTGTGAAACTATGCAAGATACGAGAAAAGATCATTCCACCAAAATTGTGCACCCAAAAAAGATCTACAAATTTCTTATCATTCACTTTTTGATATGACGCGTAGTTTTTGTTTTATTCGTAAAAAACAGCATTGAAAATAGAAAAATCAAATGCACAGAACCGAGCGTGGAACGCAAGGTTCAAATGATTTTCAAATCAAATATCGAGCGCGAAGCGCGAGTGTCTGGATGAGAATGTGTTCCTTAAGGTCGATAGAACCTTGAGTAAATGAAGTTCCTTTTCAGTCTAAAATAAAAACAAGTTTAACAATCACTTAATATGTAGAGGTTTTGATAATTTTCTAATATTTGCAAACAAACTTTTTCTTTTCATCGAAGTCGAACACGAAGTTGAAAAATCTAGAGCAACCGAGCGTAAAGCGCGATGTAGATACGCCCGAGCGCGTAGCGCGAGGTGAATACATAATCGAGCGCGAAGCGCGAGATAAATATATGATCGAGCGCGAAGCGCGAGATCCAACAGTTGCGCGCCCTAGGCGCGCTCAAACTTGCGAGCGAAGCGAGCCGCGCGCGAAGCGCGCGATGAGAATGTGCCCGCGAAGCGGGCAGATTTTTTTTATTGTTTTTATTTTTTTTCTGCACCATTTGAGGAAAAAAGTGAAGTCCCTTGTTTGAACTGACCTAATATACAAATCATTATATATGACAATTAGAAAAAATTTGGTACAAAACAAGATTTAACAAAAATTGTAAATGTTTTAGTTTACAATAAATATAATTTTATTTGCTTTATTCAGTTTTATTTTCGGCCATCCATAAACCACCAAAAAATATTTTTTTTTTTACTGAAAACGATGAATTCTCAATTTGAAAATATAAATTTTTAATGAACGATATTCTTAAAAGATAGTTGAATTTTCATCACGAAAAGCTCAATATTCAAAACGAAAAATGAATTTTTAATCTAAAAGAATTAATTTTCAACAAAATATTTTAATTTCTCACCAAAACAGATCATTTTTCACCAACATAGTTGCATTTTCCATAAAATAATGAAATGTTTTAAAAAAATTGTTAGTTCAAATAAAGAAATATAAAAAATTTGGCAATAAAAAAAATTTTAGAAGAAAATTGAATTTTCAAAAAAAAAAAAAAAAAAAAAATTGAACTTTGAAGCCAAAAGACGAATTCTCTACAGAAACAATAATTGCATTTTCTACCCGAAAGTGTGAATTTCCAACAAGAAAGTTAATTTACAACCAAATAGTTGAATTTTCAACTAAAATTATGAATCAACAAGATTAATTTACTCCCAAAAAGGAAAGTTTTCAACAAAGTACATCATTTTTCAACCAAGAAGATAAATTTTTTACCAAATAGTTGAATTTTCAACTAATCAAGATAAATTTTCTACCAAAAATAGAATAGTCAAATTCAGAGGTGAACAAATTAATAAAGAAAAAACATTATTTTTAGCAAAGAAAGTTTTTTACAAAAAAGATAAATTTTGAACCAAAGAGATTGATCTTAAACAAAAAAAATGAATTTTCAACTAATAAAGATAAATTTTCTACCAAAAATAGAATAGTAAAATTCACAGGTGAAAAATTAATTAAGAAAAAAACAATTTTCAGCGAAAAAAGTTTTTTTACAAAAAATTTAAATTTTGTACCAAAGAGATTAATCTTAAACGAACAAAAAATGCATTTTTCAAGAACTAGTTCAACTGTCAACCAAATGGTTGAATTTTTGACCAAGATTAACGAATTTTCAACATAATAGTTGAATTTTCATCAAAATAATCAAATTTTCAACAAAATAGTGGAATTTTCACTCAAGCAGTATAATTCAATACAAAAATATGAAATTTTAACAAAATAGTTGAATTTTTACTAAACCAGATTAATTTTCAACCAAACAGTTGCATTTTTAATTAAAAAGAAGGAATTTTCTACCATGAGGAATAATTTTTTACCAAAAAAGATAATTTGTAAAAAAAAATACATTAATTTTTCAACCAAATAGTTGAATTTTCAACTAGAAAACATCGATTTTCAATTATTATTATCAATTTTGATTCAAAAATTTTTCAAGCAAAGAAATGATTTTTTTATCTAAAATGATGAATATTAAAAAAAATGAATTGTTAACAAAAAAGTTCAATTTTCAACCAAAGAGAAAATTTTTTATCTAAAACGATGAATCTTGAAAAAAAATGTCACAGAAGAATGCAATCAAATAGTTGAATTTTCAACAAAAAATTGGTAGAAAGTGGAACTACTCTTCTGAAAATTAATTTTATTAGTTGAACATTCATCTATTCGGTTGAAAACTAACTTTAAATTAAAAATAATGAATTTTCTACCATAAAAAATAATTTTTTACCAAAAAAGGTACACTAATTTTCAACCAAACATATGAATTTTCAACTAGAAAACATGAATTTTCAATTAATAATATCAATTTTGATTTAAAAAAAATCTTATCTGCTTTCAAATTCAACTCCTTATTTGAAAATTCGTCTTTATTGTGTGAAAATTCTTCTCTTTTGGTAACACTTTCATCTTTTTATTTTTGAATTAAACTGCTGGGTGAAGAATTAATCTTTTATGATGCAGGGTTCAACTATTTTGTCGAATTTTTTTTTTTAATTAAATAAAAGTATTTTTTTATAAAACTAAAATCTTTTTGCATTGAAACATTAACTGTTACATTTTTTGTAGTTCAAATTAATCTTTTTTTTTATTGAAAATTGGACTATTTTTGTTTTGAAAACTCATCTCATTTGGTAGAAAATTCATCTTTTGGTTATAAATCCAAATTTTTAATTAAAAACTCATCTTTTTTATTAATGATTTTAATTTTATAGTTGGAAACTTAAATGTCTTGTTAAACATTCGTATTTTTTTATGAAATATTTTTGCTTTTGGTTGGTAATACATTTTTTGTTTGTTTTAAAAATGTAACTATTTTGATTTTGAATTAAAATTGCTCCTTGTTAGAAATATCATCTATTACATTTTTCGTTTGGTAATTAATCTTTTTATAAATGAAAAATCAACTCTTTGGTAGAAAGTTCATCTTCTGTCTTGAAATTTTGTTCGTTTTGTTAAAGATTTATTATTTAAGGTGAAAATTCAAACACTTGTTTGAAATTTAATTTGTTTCTTCACTACAAAATCTTTTTTGTTTTAAAAAATTAATCTCTTTATCTTTTGTAGAAAAATCTTTATTAGTTGAGAATGGAATGTTTTAGATAACAATACGTCTATTTTGGTTAAAAATGATAATAGTTGATTAAAAATGTAATAACTTTCTTAAAAATTCAACTATTTTGTTAAAATTTAATTTTTGTTGTTGAAAAATTCAATTATTTTGTTGAAAATTCGACAATTTTGTGAAAATTCTTTTTTTTCTTGCTTGAAAGTTTGCTCTTTGGTTGTGAATACAACTGTTTGGTCTAAAATTATTATTTTTTTATTTAAACTTTCCAGTTGAAAAATCATCTTTCTTGATTAACAATTCATTTTTCCGGGTTTAACGGTCAACTGTTTTATAAAAATGATTGAGAACCAGAACAAATTATAAACATGAAATATTTTGTATGCTTAACAAGAAATATTATTAAGAATTAAAACTTGAATTTTTTTTTAATTTGAGCAAGTTTCTTAATTATTTAAATGGTTTCTTAACCATGTTTTAATTATCTCTGTTTTTTATTTATTATTTATATTTATTATTAGTATTGATTATATATTATATTATTATTTATATTTATTTATAATTACTATTTATATAGGCATACTATTTATTTAATCAAATAGTGAAACATGATATTAGATTAGAAAAAATTATCAAATTTCATCATTTTATTTTTATAAATATACAATTATACAATTTTATATACAATATAATTCGCTTATGTGTATTATATAAGCTACATCAAAATTATCTTTCGACATTTTAAAATGATAACAAATGTTAATGTTTGTTTTATTTGGCCTTGCTGTCAAAATTTCTTGAGTAACGTTCTTGATGCAATATTTATTTTCGCTGATACTGCTGAATTAGTCAATGTGACAATTAGTAAAAATTATAGAGATCAGAAAAATTACGAAAAATGTTTCGTTACGAAATAAAATTTCTGAAACAATTTTATGGAGAAATATTACTATTTGCATGTCCACTGCTTGCTTTAGTAAAGAAAAATAATTTCTTTCGGTGGTGAAATGCACACACATAATGATGTTTCAAAGATTTCATTTCATAATTTTGAATTTTCATGAGCTTGAAGAATTTCCTTGAATTTCGAAAGATTTTAAATTATTTCGTCGGGTTTGTAAGATTTTAGAGTACTGAAAATACGCGATATTGCTTATTCTAGGTTTAGCCACAATGATGGCAGCTAATGGTTGGCTAATAATCCTGCGTCAAGTTCTGCCTTTTTCGGATCGATGCAACTATTGTTCTACTATTTACAAAATATGACACTAAATCGACTATTTTTGCAAATTTATATTAATGAGGTAAATCCAAAAAAGTACTTCAACAAATGTGACAAATGATGAAAAATGACAAAACAGAACATCTTCTGCTGTCAGCCAGTGAGGAATGTAAACAAACCAATACTTTACCATCAGTGCCATCTGGCAGCATCTATATTAACGAATTAGGTATGTTAGCGCCATATTTGAAAAATATTAGAAAGCACAGATACCTTTTCTTCACAAATTATTATAATGCGGACAATAGACAATAAGAATATTATTGAAATTTAAGAATTTTAAATTAGATTAAAATCAAATCCAAAATCCTATTTATCGTCCAATACTCAACTTAATGTATAGAATTTCTGAAAATAAAACAAGAATCCAACGATCAAATTTGGACAACTACCATAAAATGCTCCTGATGCAATTACTGAAAACGAAAAAATTTGTTTCTTTGGACAAAAATAAAAAAGAGGAAAGAAAAATGAGAAGGCAACCAACCAAATTCCCTTGCTTCTCTTTTCTGTTTCTTTCGTATTTTTTATCTTTATTATTATCGAGTTACAATATGAAAGCATTTATAATATTTGCCAACGTTTCGGTGCTCATACAGCACCCTTATCAAGGTAAGAAAAATCAGAGCAGGTGGGAACAGGGACCAAACAACGACGCTCTCTCCTGGATACCTGAGATCTAAGTGTGGGTCAAAAGGCAAATCCGTTCGAAACACATCAGAAATAAGAGGAATTCAAGATTCATGAAAACCTATTGCTAAATGTAATTAATCATACCAGAATAACTTTTGTTTAATTTATCAAAATCAGTTTTCAAATTAATATACAACTTATTTTGTTTTTTAATATGAAGCACTTCCATGAATTCTCTCTTTCTCTCATTACTTTCACTATGTAAAATTTCAACATTATCCCAGTCAAACTTATGGTCAACATCAACAAACCCTTGTGTATGGCTACCAAGAACACTCTGATAACAACGTCCCAAATGAACGCCACTTTTGGGTTCCTCCATCCCAATATTAAGGCGCTTCGTCAGGCTTGATTTTCAGCTCATGTATTACAAATGACACGTTTCCTCCTACAAGGATGAATTGTTCGATGTGATATTTCAGGTACATAATCTCAATAGCATAATACACAGAAAGAAAGTCTTCGTTTTTTGAAAAATGGTCTTGTTTTTTTTTTTTAATTAATCGAAAATGTGCTTCATTTATGCGCCTGGAAAGGAGCAATCCGCCACCGGGAAAGTGCCCACGGTGAACCGAAAACAGGCACTCCGAATTTCAAAGGCACATGGGATATTATAGCGTTAAGTTTTTCGACGATACTTGAACCCAGGGGGACGGTCGTAACTCATCCGACCTTCCCATTGTTAGAGCGTTGCACGATTCGAGCGGGTTGAGCGAAATTGATAATTAATAAAATATTGAGAAATTGAATTTTAATATACTGCATGAGGTTTATTACATAATGACAAGACGATTAAAAAAAGATAGAAAAAAATCGGTTAACCCGTTCAAATTGTGTTGGGAGTTTTGGTAATTTTGCATTTTATTTAAGATTACCTTCAATATTGAGAATATTGACCGATTTTCCTAATATTTTTCTTCCATATTTTTTCTAATTATATCATTTTCGAATGTTATCAGCTAATGAAAATTTCATCGATCCGTGTTTTGCGCAATTTTAGAGATTGTAACAGTATTCCTCGCAGTATTCATTGTCAGCGGGTGATTTACTTTGGTCTTTATCGAAAGATAAAGGCAGATTCGAGGAGATCAGATAATTGCACATCGAAGTGATTAATTATTTACTCAATTGATGATTAATCAATTCATTATTGCTTCCTCATAGATTGGGGTTTGTAATGACCTAAATTTTCGAATATACTTTTTTGACACATTTTGATATAATTCGACCCCAGGAGTTCGAAAATAAAGTTTTTAAAAAATGTCCTTGCGTGTGTGTAACTTTTTTTTCTTTACCATATCTCGAAAAGGAAAGGAGCTATCATCATGAAATTTTGATGAAGTGTAGCTCGGATTGATATCCAGGTCTGATAGGTACTTTGTACTTTCATGAGAAGATATCTTGCATTATTTTGTTAAAAAATCATTTTGTTTAAACTCGTTTTTTTTTCGTTCAAAATTAATTTTGTACACTAAAAATTTAATTTCAATTTTTTGTTGAATATTCATATTTTTTCATATTTGAGATAATAATAAAATAGATCAAACTTGATGTATTTTTTTTCATTTTAAATTACAATTGAAAATTATTTTAACTTTTTCGTTGAAAGTTTCTTAAAAATTCTTCTTTTTCGTAGACAAGTAATCTTCTTGCTTGAAATTTGACCTTTTTCGGTTAAAAATGCAACTATTTAGTTAAAAAACTTAAACTATTTTTTATTTAAGATTAACATCTTTTTTGTTCGAAACATGAACTTCTACATGTGTCGTTGATAAGTCATCAGCTCATTGGGTTCAAAATGAAACTATAGTTTCAACTCTCATACTTTGTTATACTTTTCTTTATACTTTATACTTTTAACTTACAATAATAAGTTAAACTGCTCGGTGGGTTCCTGTCACCACTACGTAGCGCGTCCTCAGGTTGCGGATAGAGGAACGGCCCGTAAGGCTGAACAGCACCTAAGGTTAACTGCGAATACAAGAATAAGCAGTCCGGGACAGCCAATAGGAACCAGTCGTGGGTGTGGTGAACCCACACTGGTAAAAAATAGGTACACGGCAACCATGGCTTGGGAGGACTCACGCACTTGCGTTTATATGCAATGGGTGGCTTCTAGCAAGCCGAGGTGCAGCGTGTATCCACCTAGAAACACTAGCCGAACCAAAACTAAAAATCTTGTAAGCGAAAAATCCTGCTGCCCCATTGAACACCGCAGCGATGACACTGACCGCGAGGGATGTGTGGAATGATTCGCCTGCACAGGGCCAAAGGGGTATTGATGCCAGTAGGCGCGCTGCCTTGCAGGGGGATGTTAGGATACGAGGGTGAAACTGTAATGTGTCTGACGACAAGTTGACACGGTCCTTGACAAATTCGGAAAGCTCCCATACTTAGACCCAGAGAGGTATGCGGGTTATCACTTCTGGGATGGTGCACACCTACGATCGGAATAGGATCCTAACGTGCGCATTTCCACGAAATTATCATGGCTAACTTGCAAAAAAAAAACTACAGTAAAATATCTAAGGGCGGGAACTCTGAACGCGCGTAGTCTAAATACTGGCGGATTTAGCGAACTCATTGAGATAGCAAAGACATACGATACTGACTTAATAGCACTTCAAGAAACCTGCTGACCGGGCGATTACGCGTCATTTTCTAAGGATAACTATACCTTTCACTGTGGGGGAGCTAAGGGGCGCACACTGGGGTCCGGTTTTCTCATTGATAAACGATTTTCGGAAGCGGTTATCGACATGCAATTCATTAACGATTGGCTATCATACATTGTACTAAAGGGTAATTTCAGCAAACAGGTGTTAATCAACGTGCACTGCCCACCGAGGACAAAGACGAAGACACTAAGGATCTTTTTTACGAAACAATCGAACAGGTTTTTGACAAGTTCTCAACGTATGACGCAAAAATAGTATTGGGAGATATCAACATGAAAATTGGAAAAGAACCGATGTATAGGCCTACAATAGGGTCGGAAAGTTTGCATGACGTCAGTAATGATAATGGGACTAGAGTAATAATAAACTTTGCAGCTTCAAAGAACCTCGTTGTCAAAAGCACATTTTTCAAGCATAAAAATATACATAAGGCCACCTGGATATCACCAGATGGTATTACTCACAATCACATTGATCACCTTCTAATTGACAGAAGACGTCATACAAACATTCTCGATATAAGATCGTACAGGGGAGCGGATTTAAATTCAGAGGACTTTCTCGTGATAGTAAAACTAAGATCTAGGCTAGCGTTAAGTAAGAAAACAAGCCGCACAGAGCCTACAGTTCGTTTCAATATAGATAAGTTTAAAAAACCAATAGAAATATTAAATTATCAAGTTGAGATTTCTAATAGTTTCGACGCTCTCGAAGAACAGAGAGACGATAACGATAATTACGTGGAGGACTCGGAAACCCTGTGGAGCAGTATGAAAAAGGCGATAAAGACAGCCGCGAAACTTAATATAGGTTTAAGGAAAGTAACCAAAAGCAAACCATGGTTTGACGAAGATTGCAAACTTTGGTTTGAAAAACGTCGGAAGGCCAAACTAATTAGTTTACAAAATAAGTGCGATAAAACACATAAGAAGTATCTCGAGATTAGTGAAAATACAAATAGGCTTTATAGATCCAAGAAAAGGGAGTGGGAAAAGAATAAAATACTAGCAATAGAAACGTATAATAAAAAAAATAACCCGCGTGAGATGTACAGGGAAATTAATTTTATAAGGAAAGGCTTCCAAAGTAGATCGGAAGTAATGAGGGACGAAAATGGCAATCTAGTAGCCGATGCGAGAGAGATACTGAATTTATGGAAAAACTATTTCGATAAGCTATTAAATGTACGCGAAGTCCCCGTTGAAGGTAATATCGGTGAAATCCACACAGCCGATCTACTAATTGATGATCCTACTGATGTAGAAATAGAAATGGCCATAAAGAAGTTGAAAAATAACAAAGCCGCGGACATCGACGACCTACCGTCAGAACTGATAAAAAATGGAGTCCCTTGCCTCACGAGGCAAATTTGTAAATTAATACCCGCAGTTCGGAAAACAGAACGCATGCCGGAGGAATGGAATACCTCTATTATTATTCCCATCTTTAAAAAAGGCGATAAAACGAACTGTAACAATTATCGGGGAATTTCACTTGTGCCTTGGTACTATAAGATCCTGTCCAATGTAATCTTAATTAGACTAACTTCTTTTGCCGAGGAAATCATTGTGTATTACCAGTGTGGATTCCGCGGAAACCGATATACAAGCGAGACAATGTTTACAATTAGACAACTGTTAGAAAAGAAATGGGAATTTAATGAAGTAGTACATCAGCTATTTATCGATTTCAAAAAAGCTTACGACTCTATTATACGCGCACGAATGTACTGGATCCTAGAGTTCTTGGGTGTACCAAGAAAATTAGTTAGAATTATTGAAATTTGCCTAAGCGGCAGTAGGGGTAGAATACGTGTAAATGGAAGTTTATCTGAAGAGTTTTCGATCCGCGATGGCCTGAAACAGGGCGATGCACTTTCGTGCGCCCTTTTCAACTTAGTTTTAGAATACGTGGTCAGACAAGTACAAGCGAATCCCACCGGTGCTACCCTCAATGGGATAATACAAATTCTTGGGTATGCGGATGATTTCGACTTACTAGGGAATGATAAAGAAACCGTAGCTAAAAATGCAGAAATCTTGATCACAAAAGCCAAAGATATTGGTTTGGAAGTTAGCGAATCGAAGACAAAATATATGACCGTCGTCAGATCCGAAAAAAGTAATGTAGGTGGGGATCTAATGGCCGGAAATATGAAATTCGAAACGGTTAACGAGTTTAAATACCTCGGGTCTATTAGAACTAGCGAAAATAACATTAAAACGGAAATCAACGCGCGACTGCACGCTGGCAATGGGTGCTATTATGCAGCAAACACGCTACTAAAATCTCGATTGCTATCTAGAAACATCGAAGTAAGAATTTACAAAATGATAATAATGCCGGTCGTCATAATGATGAGCTGCATGCTCTGTACGGGTCAGCAAATATTAATAGAGTTATGAAAGCGCGTAAATTCAGATGGGCGGAGCATGTAGCAAGAATAGGCAATGAAAGAACAGTGGCGCAAGTTTTAAGAGGGAAACCGACTGGTAAGAGACCTCTAGGCAGACCGAGAAACAGATGAGAGAAAAATGTAAGGGACGGTCTAAAAGAAGTAGGACATGAATACTTAAACTGGATGGAGGATGCACATGATAGAGATGCGTGGCGGTTCCGGGTAGATGAGGCAATGAACTTTCGATTTCGAATTGCTAATCGATAATAATAATAAGTTAAAAGTTGAAAATGCATATTTTTTGTAGAAAATTAATCTTTCCAGTTGAAAATTCATCTTTGTAGGTTCAAATGCAACTATTAATTTGAAAATGTAAATATTGTGTTGAAATATAAACTTTTTAGGTTGGAACTTCAACTATCTTCTTAAATTTCGTCTTCTTTGGCTTGAAAATTCATCTATTTTGGCATAAAATTCAACTATATTCGATCTTTGTAGCTTGACAATTGAACTAGTTACTTGAAAATGAAATTGTTTTTCGTTGAGGTTTAATGTTTTTGGTTTGAAAATTCGACCATAGGCTTGAAAATGTTTCTTTGAAGGTGGAAAATTAAATTATTTAGTTAAAACTACCACTATGTTGAAAATTTGTTCATTTTTCTGGATATTTCAACAATTTGGTTGTAAATGCAACTGCTTGGTTGAAACTTAATTTTTTTGTAGAAAATTGAAATATTTGTTTGAAAATTATTTTTTATGTTGAAAATTTTTCCTTTAAGGTTCAAAAGTCAACTGCTTTCTAAAAGGCTAGACTTTTTATGTAGGAGATGCAATATATTTCGACATGAAATCTTAGAAATTTAAAGCGTTTCATATTGAATTCTATATGGTACCTACATTAATTTTATTTCAAAGAATTTATTCCCCTACTATATCTCTATTTTCTTGACAAATCATCCTATTTCACCCATTTTGAGAGAATTTTTGGCTGTGAAGTCTGAGAGTATCAAAACATCTGAAACTGCACTCGCTTTTCGTAGGATATCTTCGGAATAAAATTGTTCCATTCGAGATTCATTTTGCGTGACCTTCGAATTATGACCATTACATTTCTATACTTTTAAAAAAATTGTCTTATCTGTTTTTGTTCATACTCCTGGATCATACTCCTGGACGATGCTTAATCGTTTCTTCAATTGCATTATAAAATTGAATAACAATGATTTTTCATTTGTAGACGTAGAATATTACTGTATATTACTGTATTGAACTATTTTCTTGAAAATCCGTTTATTCCCCTATTATACTGCTGTCCAAACTAAAAATATACATAAGTGACATTTTGATGAAAAATGAGTTTTTGGTATCGTTGGATTCGTTACAGAAACCTGCGTCTAACTGTATCAATAAAAATTATTAATTATTACTACTTATTTCAAAAAACGATTGACACAAAGCACTTTGCGTTTCCTGAGATTTGTATAAGGCTTGTAATACGTCATCAACATACAAATAAAAAAGAAGCTAAAGAACTTTGTGTCTTTTTTGCCTTGTAAAAGTGACCGAGTGCGGGGCGAATTTACAGACCAAAAGAATCGCTTGCGCTCACGTATGTTTTAGCCTTGTGATATAGCTCGGACTCGGACCGGAAATCCAAGCGAAATAAGTCCCGGCTTGATTCGGCTATACACTAGCGACGATCGCTCGCGATAGCCGCTGAACACACCGTGTCCCTTACGTATGTTTTGTTGTTGTATTTTGAGGCCTTGCTCGAGCTCTCCGTTGAAGGCATCGTTCGCAAGTACCTTGGTATTCTGTTTGCCTTGTATTTTTGACTTTCAGCGACTAATAAAAAATCCCAAGTCCCTTTTCTCATAGAAATTGTTTAAAAAATCAACTTGTCTATGCAAAATATGATTAAACATTGAAATTGATTAAACACTGATTAATGCCTAATTTTATAATAATTAATTGATTAATCATCAATTGAGTAATTAATTAATTACTCCGATGTGCAATTATCTGATCTCCTGGAATGTGCTTTTGTCTTTCGATAAAGACCAAAGTAAATCACCCGCTGACAATGAATACTGCGAGGAATACTGTTACAATCTCTAAAATTGCGCAAAACACGGATCGATGAAATTTTCATTAGCTCATAAAATTTGAAAATGATATAATTGGAAAAAAATTGAAGAAAAGGATTAGGAAAATCGGTCAATATTCTCAATATTGAAGATAATCTTAAATAAAATGCAAAATTACCAAAACTCCCAACAGAATTTGAACGGGTTAACCGATTTTTTTCGATCTTTTTTTAATCGTCTCGTCATTATGTAATGAACTTAATGCAGCATATTAAAATTCAATTTCTCAATATTTTAATAATTATCAATTTCGTTCAACCGGCTCGAATCGTGTAACGCTCTAAGAATAGAAAGGTCGGATGAGTTACGACCGACCCCCTGGGTGCAAGTATCACAAAGAAACTTCAGGCTATAATATCCTGATGTGCCTTTCAAATTCGGATCGCCTGTTTTCGGTTCACCGTGGGTACTTTCCCGGTGGCGGATTGCTCCTTTCCAGGCGCATAAATGAAGCACATTTTCGATTAATTAAAAAAAAAAACAAGACCATTTTTCAAAAAACGAAGACTTTCTTTTTGTGTATTATGCCATTGAGATTATGTGGTGGAAATATCACATCGAACAATTCATCCTTGTAGGAGGAAACATGTCATTTGTAATACATGGGCTAAAAATCAAGCCTGACGAAGCGCCTTAAGCGTTGAATTGACAAGCTGTACAGTCGATTTTTTGAGAAAACAGTTGACTTTTAAACTGGAAGAAATGAATTTTCAACAAAGAAGGAACTTTTAACAAAATATTTAAACTTCCAACGAGAAATAGTTGAATCTTCAACAAACAAACAATTGATTATCATAAAAAAAAGAACTTTCTATCGAAGAAGACAAGTACACAAAAAAAGTTAAATTTTCATCAATATATATCTAAACTTTGATCTAAATAATTAAATTTCGAACCAAAAAAGATCAATTCTCTAATAAACAGTTGCATTTTCAACTAAGAAACATGTCATTTCTACCGAAAGAGATAAATTTCAAACCAAAAAGACGATGTAGTCAACTCGAAAAGGATGAGAAGCAGGGTAGAAGCTTTCTGAGGGAGCGACGGACACATTTTGTTTAAACTCAAAACAAGGAGTAGAGACTGGGGGTTGAGAATGAGATTGGTCCAGGAGTAAGAGCTGAACTCAAATGACAGGAACCATAAAAGAGTACGGGCTCCGGGGCACACTCTGACAGATAGGCGTTCGTTGGATACTTGATTGTGTATGTGTGTATGTTTACGGAGAGGCGCCGCGCCCGTTGGGTACTCCATTGTGTAGGTGTGTGTGTATGTTGCGGCCCCGGTGGACACTCTGACGGAGAGGCGCCCGTTGGGTACTCGATTATGTGTATGTAGGTCTAAGTGTTTTGGTGAGTGGATTTCACGGGATAAAGAATAAGAAGATATCTTTATTTAAATTCAAGCAGAAAATAAAAAAATTTGATTCTACGAATGAACATGTTTAATGACGAGTCATTCACAGTCATTAAGAAAGAAAAAGCGAAAATTACGAGAAAAAAGAAAGAATAAAATCCGTAGATGAGTCCGCAGGTGTAGGATAGAAATGCTAAATAAAAAGCCGATCCTTCGTTGAGTAGAACGAGAGCGTATCAGGAGTTCCAGTAAACGATGGAAGGATCTGCACACCGCTTTGTACCAGCAGCGAGCCGTATATTTTGATAGCCAAGGGTTGAAGCATTTCTGCTTCGTACAGCATGTCGGTTCCGAATTCCCGAGGCTTCCTTATGCCTGTCGGTGTCTCTGTTGCGAGTGAGCTGGCTGAAAAAAAAGGAGGGGTGGGGATGAGGGGGCCCCAACGATCGCCCCCTCTTGTGAGAGCTAATGAACGGGAGTGGGCGGATGGTGCGGCTTTGCCGCACCAGTCGCCCACTCGCGATTTATGATCTCCCCGAAGAATGATCGGACTGGAAGAATTTGTTGTGCTTTGCCGAAAGAGGCACAGTTGCACAATCTGAGAAAAATTCGACATGGCAGGAAGTTAAATTAACGTTTTATGTAGGTGGGGAAAAAAGCCCGCAAGCGGGAAAAAACCGCAAAATCTGAAAATTTATTTTAGGTATAAAGAGTAAAGAAGTAGAGTGGAAAGGGGTGAGTGGGGTCGAAAATGAAGTTTGCAGGTAGGTCAGGGGTGGCAGGTCGGAGCCGCGTCAAGAGAAGTCTCGGCGTCGCGTCGACCCCCCTTCCCCGCCCTGAGTGACTTATTCCATGCGAAAGTCTTTTGGCATCGCATGCTTGCCAAGAGGATCGTAATTATATTTACCTATAGAGAATATATGTTCAGAAGATGGTAGTGATGCAGATTCATAAAATTTAGTGGCGGTTTCTTTGATATACTCTGAAATGTATGGTGTTTGGAATTCTCTGTGGCGGACAGAATTCTTGGTATATCTGGGTGTTTTGGTGATACGTCTCAGAAATTTATTTTGAATGATCTGAATGTCTTTAATATTGATTTTTGACGCACCTCCCCAGATTGTACAAGCATAAGTTATGATAGGTCGGATAAACATTTTATAGATTAGGATTCCATAATCAGGTTTTAGACTCGAGTGTCTACTAATAATAGGATTGAGACGAGAAATGACCCCGAGGGCTTTCCCTTTAGTTTCCTGGATATGCTGCTTCCAATTGAGACGTTTATGTAGTTTACCCCCTAAGTATTTTATAGAGTTTTTCCATTCTATTGGTTCATTAAACATTTTGGGTGGATCTATTTTGACTGGCTTTCTACATGAGAAAAGAATTGCTTCTGACTTTGCTACATTAATTTTTATTCTCCAAAGCTTAGCCCATGCCTCAATGCTTTCAAGAGCTTTCTTAAGTAGTTTTAAGATATTTTGGACTGACAAAGAAGAAGTAAATAGTGCGGTGTCGTCTGCATACAATCCAGTTCAAACTTCGGGGACCTCAGGGATGTCGTTTACGTAGATAATGAAGAACACCGGTCCTAGAATGCTGCCTTGGGGCACACCCGCGTGGCTGCCTTGCGAAAAGACGGGATGTCGGCGCTGCGGAGTGGCTACTGCGCGAAAAGAAGAGATAATGAACAGACGGTTGGCTACTCGCGAAAAACAGGGGTAGAGAAGCATTTGATTTGTTTATGCGGAAAAATGGGGATTGAAAACCGATGATTGGTCGGTATCGTGGAGCCTGCGAATTGTACCGTGGATCCAGCGTTCGCTTTGCTTGAACTCCTGAATGGCTACTGTTGAGTTTATTTCAAACAATTTTTACATTCTGGACATTTTATAATACCTGTGAAATATAAAAAAAATATTGACGCGCTTCCGGGCGAAAACGATTTTCAATAAAATAGTTTAATCTTTAGCCAAAAAGAATTTTCCAGTCAAGAAAGAAATACAATTTCAACCAAATTGTTGAATTTTGTACTAAAATGATGAATCATCAACAGAAAAAATGAATTTTGAAAAAGGAGTTGATCTTTCAACCAAATAGTTGAATTGTAAACTAGAATCTATCAATTTTTAACCAAAAATATAACAGTTAAAGTTCCAATTGAAAAACTTGATTTTCAATTTGAAAAAAAATGAAATTGTAACAATATAGTTGAAGTTTCAACCAAATCGATGGACCTTAAACTAATTAAATTAATTTTCAACAAAATAGTTCTACTTTTAACTAAGCAGATAAATCTACAGCAAAATTAATCAATTGTCCACCAAAATGTTGAATTTTCAATTTAAAGCGATCTATTTTCAACCAATTTTAAACCAAGTAGTTGCATTCTCAACCAAAAAGATCAATTTTTAATGGGAAAGTTAATTCTTAAATACCCTCAGATTAGTGACGTAATTTATAGACGGTTCCTAAAGCAAAATTCAAAGACTTTCACAGCTTTTCCAGGTAAAAAAATTCTAGGACATTCCCAGGTTTTCAAGGATTGCCAGGACGCTAGGTATTCTGGGGAAAACGGAAAGTTCCCTGATAACAGGCGAAAAAAGGTATTCTTTGAAAAGGGGAAAAAGGGGGAAACAGAGGAAAGAATGTGAAGTTTGTATTCAGATGCTTTACTTATAAAACCTCGAATTATCATTTTTTTCAAAGCATACCAAAAATTGTTATTTTCATTTCTCTCCTACAGCGCAATTATAATAGACTGTGAATAAGATTTACAAATTTGTTATCAATTATTTTTTGATAGGATCCGTATTTTTTATTTAAATCGTAAAAAATAACATTAAAAATAAACAAATTAAGTTGTTGGAAAAACGATACAAGATGCAATAAAATGTTAATTGAAAAATTGTTTTTTGTACGATGCGCAATTTTCTTAATTATAAAAACAAGATGATAAAAATACATTTGTTTAAATATCAAAGCGTATTAGGAATTTTCATAATATAAATTTGTTGAAATGATACATTTTCTAGGGTAGCTCAGAATAAAAATTAACACAAAATAAAGTACAAATATTAAAGTAATCGTGAAAAATAAAATTTGTAATTAATTTTGCAAAATCTGAATAATCAGTCCCAGGCCTAGGTACCTAAATAAATATAATATACATTTGATATAATATAGTTGAACTCAATGTAGAAAAGTTCACATTTTGGACAAAATCGAGTGCGGAGCGCGAGATACGTGATGAGAATATGTTCGTCAAAACCAAAGGAGCTTTAACAAAAGAGAATTCACCATCACCAAATTACGTGATGGGAATGTGCCTGCGCGGCGGGCAGAGTTTTTAAAATACATTTCTAAGATTTGCTAATTTTTTCAAAAAACAGTCTTCATCAAATAATTTTAAAAATATAGGAGAGTTTTAAAAATTTATTATGGAACTCACTTAAAATAAGACTTAAAAAATTCATGAGTAAACCCTGGAGATTGGAAAAAATCATAACGCACAATTCAAAAATATTCTCTTGAAATAAAGTGTAAAATATGAAAAATCGTTTAAAATTTTTATAATGTACATTTCTTGTTGTCTACAATTTTTTATTTTACAGAATTTCGCAACATTTTAGAAAAAAATGTGAGTCAGTTTAGAAAATATTTAGGACTTTTAGAATTTTGGAAGAAATTGGAAAATAGTTGAGAAATTTTTAGAAATCCTTTTCAAGTTTTAAAATATTTTCAATCTCTATAAAACTTTTAAATTTCCTAAATATATTTTGATCTGTCTCCAACTCTTTCTCAAATTAAAAAAGAAATATTCAAAAGAATTGCAAAATATTCCAGATATCTTTCAAAATTTTTAGAGAATGGCTCAAAAGCCCCGAAAAATAACATTTGAGACACGCAAAATTTTAGATTTAAAAAAAAAACTATCCATGAAGTTACGAGATTTTGAATTTTTAAGTATATTAAAAAAAAACAGATATTGTTTCTTGAAAACTCTTAAAAAATTAACTTAATTCCGATTTTCTAATCTTGTTTTCAGATTCAAGAGGGTGATTTTCACACAAAAACACAGGCTTATATTTTTTCCAAACTTTCTCCTGAATTTTACATTTTTTAGGGAAAACATCTTATGAGTTTTATGAGAGCTGAACCATTTTTGTGGAGAGAATACTTTTTCATAAAATCGAATTTTCAACGTTTTCTGGAAAACAGCGCAAGATATAAAAAAATTAACATAAAAGTTTGCACCTGTGGAAAAAGTCTAAGAAAATTCATCCTGCTTTTTTTTACACGTTTCTTTGTTTAGGAGAAGGTAAAATTTGAATCTTTTTTGCATAAAAATTCGATCATTTAGTTAAAAATGAATCTTTGTAGTTTGAATTTCAACTACTTTGTTTGTCATCATTTTTGGTCGACAATGTGACTGTTTTTTTTTAAATTCATCTTTCTTGTTAGAAAATTCACTTTCTTTATTGGAAATTCAACTGTTTTCAAAAAATATCATTTATAATACATTCATAAAGTAGCCTTTTGATCGGTCTCCTATTAATTAAATTCCTTTAATAAAATTATGAGAAATAAGTAGAACGAAATATGACATTTAGGTAATATCTACCTCACCTACTGTTTCTCAAAAATAATCTCCCTGCCAAAATCGTTTGTTCCCTCTTCATTAATACTTTCCAACTTTGCAGTTCATCTTTTCATCGACCTACAGTTCAGATTTAATTTTAAATTAATTTCTTATAATTTTCTTCAAAAAACGTTCCTTTGCCTAATTTAAGTTCGAATTTCGCGGGCACACGGACTATTTTTTTTATTATAGTGATTGAATAAAGAAACCAAATTGAAGACATCAGTAAGATTAATTTTCATATAATTTTGTTTTTCCTTAGGGATAGGTAACAATCAGAAAAATATTACATCAGTTTCATATATTTTCATTGTTCGTGTTGTGAATTATATTCACATAAGTAATGGTGACTACATTGATATATACTAATTTCTCTTCCAAACATTTTGGTGTGCCCAGCTCGTCGTGGACCTGGCGCTGGAACTTTGAAAAACAAAAAACAAAATATTTGCAATTAAAAAAAATTTTTTAATGAATCTCAAAATTGAACACTGAACGAATTAATGTTGATATGTATGGGCAACCGGCGTACCATTAATTCTGCATTTCACAGGTGCGCAAATTTAATATTATTTTATACTACCAATTATAAATCCAACGGATTGCACAGTAATTATTCAAGGGATATAATAATATTTCAAAGATTTCATATGCTTTTCAGAGATTTAATAAAAATGTATGGAATTGCAAAAAGTTTCCTGAACTTCCTAAGGATTCTGAAAGATTTCCACAAGAATGAAGGGATTCCGTAGAACTTTAAAGATTTAAAGATAATTTGAAATATTTCGGTTAATATGCGGTTCTAGGAAAATTCCTTGAATTTCGAAAGATTTAAAATTATTTTGTAGATTTATAAGATTTTACAGTACTGGAAATACACGATATTGCTTCTTCTAGGTTTTGCAACTGTAGTTTCACACAGTTTAGTTGCAAGGCGCTATATTTTTCACCGAGGAGACGAAAATATCTCAGTGTCTCAGTTTAGGGTAGCTCTATGAATATCACTGATCTTAAATTAGGTTTCAATTACTTGTATTTATTTATTTTATTTGATTGTCGAAGTTGCAAACGTGGTACAATTTTGGGACAATCAGGACAGCCAATAGTTGGCTAATAATACTGGGTCAAGCTCTTCCTTTTTCGGTTCAATGCCCAGATTCAGAGCCATATGCCTAATACACGAATAAGGCACAAATCAGTTACCTAAAGAATTATAGAAATTTTGAAATTCAAATAAAAATGTTACCATTTGGGGCCTCAGACTCGCGGCACTATTAGCACTTTTCTTAACGATGAAACTATTTTACTACTATTTACAAAAATATGACACTAATGCTACTGTTGCAAATTTATATTGAAAAGGAAAATCCAAGAAATACTTCAACAAAAGTGAAAAATAATTAAAAATAGCAACAACAAAAAATATTTTCCGTCATCCATAAGTGATAAATGTAAACAAACCAATATTGTGTCATCAGTGCCATCTGGTAGCATCGGTATTAACGAAAAGAAAATATTCGCGCCATAGTCAAAAAATATCAGAATGAACAGATACCTTTTTTTCACAAATTATTACAATGCGGGCAATGAACAATAAGGATATTGTAAATAAAATTTTAAACATGCAATAAAACAATTTTCAAATAGACTAAATGATTTCGAAAAAAGCTCTCGCACTTAATTTTGCTAAAAATTGGAACTACTTTACAAATTAAAAACAATTTACACTATGCCTTCACAAGAAAACATTCGGAATATCAGATGCAAGAATATATTTCACCAACCCCTAAAAAAAACTCCTTACTGAGATCAGAAAGGCTATCTGATATTATTTTGATCAAAACTGTAAATAAACTTAAGAATCAAAACATTTCGTTACGATTCCTTCCGAAGAAATCTCACAACACATCTTAAATAACAATATGTTTTAACAACCACCAAAAGTAACTCCTAAAATAACGAAGGCTACCTAATATGAATCTAGACAAAGATTGCAAAAAAATAACATATTGAAAATAATTCATCGCAATGCCTAAACACATTTCTCAATATAACATGAATGGCAATATATTTGAACGAATGCTAAAGAAAATTAGAAGGAGCTATCTGACATAAAATTAGTTAAAACTTCAAAACAAAATTAAAAAATAAATACAATGTATAACAATGCCTTCAGAGGACGAGCCTCAACATAACGTGGATAACAATACACTTTTACGAGACCTTAAAGCAACCACTTACTGAAAATAGAAAGGCTATCTAATAATTCTAGTTGAAACTTCAAATCAAATTAAAAACAGTTCATCAAAATGCCTTTAAAACACCTTCCTAAACACATCGTTCACGACAGTATATTTTAACAAACCCTAAAGTCCCCCTAAAGTTTAAAAACTGTCAAAAGATATTGTAATTTAGAGTGTGTGAACAAAAGTCTTCTCGAGCCATTGTGATGAATGGTTGTTAATGTTTGATTTCATTTGAAGTTTTAATTTGAATTGAATCAGATATTTTTACTCATTCCAATGAAGAGTTGCTTTCAGGGGTTATAAAACATATTTTCGTTCAGAAAATTACAACAATTATTCCAGTTTGTCATGTTCAGTTCTTACTATTAGTATTATAATAATTGGTACAAGAAGCATTCCTCTGCATTCTGATTTGTTTTTAATATGACGCGAATATTTCCTTGATATCGATGCTGCCAGATGGAGATAATAATAATGTATTGATTTGTTTGCATTTATTACATATCGATTGCTATAAGAGATGTTGTTTTTTTATTATTTTTAATTATGTCTCACGTTTGTTCAATTGCTTTGTGGTCTGTCCGCCCTCAATATAAATTTAGGAATTTTTTGGAACAAGACTTGTGATCTCGAAATCATTCCTTCACCCAGCATTTGCTAGTGAAAATTTAGGTATGCTTTTTTTGGGTTACAGTACCCCAAAGATTGACGAGTTTTACAGAAATTTTTAGAGAAAAGATTTTAGGATGTATCTTAAAAAATTAGAATGGATTTCAGAAGATTTTATGCGACATGTATATTGTATATCCGATAACAGAAATAGTAAATCTCTTGATTTGATATTTACAAAATTATGATATAATTTATTCACTACTTTTTAAAATATATGCTACTCTGGGGACTATTTTGAATTTAATGAACGAGTCCGAGGCCTGCCATATCAACCTTCAAAAATTTTAAATATTTGTCTCCATCGCTATTTGCTTTTCGAGGGGGAGAATTGGGCAAAAAATGATCAATTCGCACCGGCCGCAAAAAGGCTTATTAGGGCTCTATCCAGATTTAGCCAAAATTGAGCCCGCTTTTCAGCTGCGGAAATACGTACATCCTGACTGATTAAATTCTTGCGCATTGTCAATTCTTACAATACGATCAATACCTTCATGCTCCATCGTGGTAACAGCAAAAAATACATCATCTTTAAATTCCAAGTATTTTTAACATTTGGTGTTCTGTACTCTTCTTTAGATATTTCTACAATTTCTTGAACAAACTTAACACGGGACGGTATTCTATGCTGATCAAAGAGCACACGAACCTATCTGTCAGCATACTTGAAAGTCCGAGAAGGATGTTTTTCAGCGAGCCTCATAGCATTTAATTATGTGAAAAGAAAATAAGGATTTGTGATTTCAAAAATATGGAAAATCCATAATATAAAAGTGTAAGCCTTTTTAGGTACATTCCACCGTAAGCCCGAAAAATATTGAAAATCAATCTCAAAACTAAACACAAAGTTATTGTGTAGTGGTGCGAATTTGTAAATGCGACCTACAGCAGCAATATATGAAGAGACACAAAAGCAGAAGAGCTTGTATGAAATAATGTATGGATATAGAGGAAGCAAAAGTCGTATTCCAGAATAGGCTTGTGTGGAAAGACATTCTCAAGAAATGTGACATCAAAAGTGTCAACGGAGTAATAGGAGCCTGAAAACAACGACCTTTGCTTTGCTGAGTGGTTGTGTTTGGAGTTAAGAGTGTGGATATTACTATGAGACTATCAGGCGGTTTGTGTATTTTTGTGTGAGCTGTAAAGTATGATGATTTTTTGACGCTCTCTTCC
The DNA here is from genome assembly GCA_932195095.1 of Andricus curvator. Classification (NCBI taxonomy): domain Eukaryota; kingdom Metazoa; phylum Arthropoda; class Insecta; order Hymenoptera; family Cynipidae; genus Andricus; species Andricus curvator. The sequence continues at coordinate 78,694 of CAKNYM010050504.1, read as the reverse complement.
TGGGTGGACTGCTAGAGATTGATCAGCGACCCGCGTCTGAGCGATCTTTCGGAACGAACGTGCTGCTTGAATAAGCAACAGGGGAACTTTAGATTGATCTAAAATTGTTCCTTCTATACATCCTTTTCTTCCTTTTACCATATTGATTCCATGATCTCGGGGAAATAAGGAGGATAGAACCGGGCGAGTCACCCCAAAAGGAATTTGGCTTAATGTTATAAGAATAATAATAATAATGAATCATGCACTTCAATGCAACCCAGTCCGTGAATGATGGGGTGAAAACCCGGGCTTGCTCAACATGTCAAAGCACACGCTGCTATCAGATCACTTGATTGCATTATAATAATGCGTCCGTGACTGGTAATATATGTATACCGGGACAACCCTGTGCAAACTATTCAAAAAAATAAGAGAATCCAACTCTAACAAAAAATGCCTTTGACATATTCGGCTGCAACCATCTTAAGCCTGAGACATTAATTTATTTTCTTAAATATAATAATAATAACACTCGTGATCAATGGTAGCTCTGAGAAAGCATCCAGAGGCGACTGTTGTCACCTCCAACGCTCGCGACCGCTGTTTATGGATAACAGCGGTAAAATACGAACTCCAAATTACACTATGGTTCTAATTTTGTACCTACAACATCATCGCAGAAGATTTCAGACATCGTATAAAATTAACTAATAACATCCTCATATCCTCAGTCACTTTACTCAGTCCGTGGCTATGATGAAAAACCGGGTTCCCTCGAGAACAAGTTTAAATGAAAAATAACACCCTACCAAACTTGTTCTCGTGTTATCGTCGCGGTAGGACTTGAGCTTTCCTCTCATGAATTTGACGGCTATGTTGGCTGTATCATTGCTACTGACAGGGTTTTCCATGCCAGACAGGCAGATAACGAAAAGGAAAGGGACTAAGAGGAGCACCAAAAACCTATCACCGGGATACTCGGAAGGACTACTGTCCCGAAAGAACATCGGCAAAAAGCGGTAAGCAGCAGAACATCAGCTGCTCCTGCAGAGGGTTTTTTTTGGCTGGGATCCCCCAGCGGAGCACTTCCACAGGAATGCCACGGCAGCGCTTCAATTTTCAAACTCATAATGATGAGTACTTGATGCGCTGCCGATTTGAACACGAGACGGGAGCGACCACAACTTCTCTCGACGGGATGGCCTTCCGTCAAAACTTTGTACTGAATTTCCCGGAAATAAGAACAGTAACACAAGTCGACCTGGAGCAGCGAAGGCGTCAGATTATAGATTTAAACCTCCTCCCTACAAGAACCATCAACAGGATAAGATCGGAGGTTGAAAATGCATTCAGCCATCAAGTCCAGGGTACGCAGGTCAAAAAGAGGATTAGGTGGACGCCGGAAATGAATGGAGACGTGATCAGATGTCACTTTCTGGCAACAGTACGAGGCGGACCCATCAGGGGGAAACAACATCTTCTCTTCATGGGTCTTCATCCCGAGCTGGCCCACAGAGTGACGGAATCACAGCTTGCTGACCAATTAAGGTCCATTAGGCGGCGCCACGTTATATCCGAGGTCGAATCCAGTAACATCGAAAAACAGGTGCAACAACAACAAGCAGCACCTGTAGTGCACCCCACAGATGCGGTGGAAGAGGAGGTTCGTGTACCCGGGACACCAGACGCTATAGAAGAGCGGGGGCCGGCTCTGGGTCATGTGGCAGGATGACTGTCTCATGGTCGACAGTCGTTAGGCCTGCAAACGCCGGAGCCTGCCCCTGCTCCTGCTGAACTCATTCAAGAGCTTAATGAGAAAAGCCGACGTATCATGGCGTGCTTCACTGATGCCATCCTAGAGTTCGCAGATCAAAAACCATCATTGAGAAAAGGTCTGCCGAAATTTAGAGTCAAGAAGAACCTTCTCCGGTTAATTGGCAACTTAAACGCCAAGATACTGCCTTTTTTCATGCAACGGGATGGGAGCTTGATGCAGGTGCAGACTCTTGCATATTGCGATGCGGTCGCGTGTGCCAGGATGATGAGCATAAAACTCAAAGGCCAGGCTACTACCAACTATACCCCAAGAAAGATGTCAGACCCTCCATGGAAGTTTCGACTTTGAGGCGAGATTAGTAAAATAAGAACAAAACTGGGACCGTTGTCCCAATTACGAAAGGGCAATCGGTCTCAGAGGCTGACTCGCCGCATGAAGGAGATCCTTCGCGCACATAACATCAGTTCAATAGTATCTACGAATCTGGACGAAGTGATTGACTATCTTAAACAGAGGCTTATGCTTCTGTCAGCGCGACTGCCACGATTCCACGAGAAGGAATGACAATAGGACTTTTGTAGAAGACGAAAAACGTTTCTATCGCGGACTTGCAGCTGGCACAAACAAGACTCCAAATTATTGTGAACCACCTAGGGCTGAGGAAATGGTCAGATACTAGTCGAGCATCTGGGGTTCTCATAGGTCAAGTCAACCAGACACGGCGTGGCTCCGCCTAGAAAAGAACAGAGTTGCACAGTTGCCTGGGATGAATATTTTATCCATCTCAGCCTCCGATGTGACTCGTATCATAAATAGAACTAAGAACTGGAAAGCGCCGGTTGTGGATGAGGTGCACAACTTCTGGTACAAATACCTGGAGGTTCTGCACCCCGCCCTTGCTGGGGCCCTTCAAAACATCTTGGAGAACCCAGATCACTTGTCCTCTTATTACGGAGGGCGTAACATATATGATACCCGAAAAGGTAGATGCTGGTAGTCCTAGTGATTAGCGTCTATAAATATTGTGAGAGGAACAACATCCTCTCCGAAGAACAAAAACGTTGCTATGGAGGCTCCCGTGGTTACAAGGACTAAGTCAAGATTCACAGTGTGGTTGTGTTGCATGCGAAACACCACCAACGCAATTTGAACATGTCCTACATTGACTACCAACAGGCGTTTCCCTCCATACCCCACGATTATTTACTTGAGGTCCTTGAGACATATACGATCTATCCGCGCGACATCTAGTTTCTGGATCACGCTATGCACACGTGGTGCACAAGGATTACATGTTTTAGTCATGGGATGATGTTGGATATCCGGTCCTTTCCCATTAAACGAGGAATCTTTCAGGGTGATTCATTCAGCGCACTATGATTTTGTTTAGTATTGTACCCACTAAGTTGGATACTCAACAACTCATCCTATGATTTAAAACTGAGGTGGGAGTGGCTGAGTCTCAACTCACTTACCTCCTGTAAATGGGCGATATGAAGGTTTATGCAAGCTCAGAGTCGAAACTGAACAGCCCACTTAACATCTTGCTGCAGTTCTCCTATGACATCAGGATGTCTCTGGGTTTGGAAAAATGCAGAAAGCTGCATTTGCCCCGTGGAGAGATAAATGCTCCACTGATACTGGACGACCACGCTCTGATTGAGGCGATAAGTCATGAATAATCGTACCTTGGCATATTGCAGGCGAGGGGTCCGCTCCACTCTGCAATTAGTCGTTTCACTCTGCCTTAGTCAGATTCGGGCGTCTGGCCTCAGTCAACCCCCTCCTTTTCCTTTCTTTTCCCCAATTCTTCTTTACCACCCCTCGCATTTTCTATTATGAGCCTCCTTTCGTATCATAACCATCCAAACCCTTTCATTCCCTCTCTAACTTCCCCTTTCCAACTTTCCAACTTTTCCACCACCCCATCATTTCCCATCCTTTCCCACATCATTCTCCACATCTTTCCTCATTTCTCATCATATCCCTTCAATATCTTTACTTCCCTTCCCGCTCTTCTAAATCCCACAATCCTTTCACTGCTTTCGGTCAACCCCCTCCTTTTCCTTTCTTTACCCCAATTCTTCTCTACCACTCCTCGTATTTTCTATTATGCTCCTCCTTTCTTATCATATCAGTCCAACCCCTTTCATCCCCTCTCTAAGGTCCCCTTTCCAACTTTCCCACCACCTCATAATTTCCCATTCTTTCCCACATCCTTCTCCACCACTCCCCTCATTTACTAATATCCCCCTTCTTTTACACCATCCTTCTACAACATCTTCCAAAATTTGTATTATATTGAGCAAACTTACTACCAAAATTGTCAAAAATCACGAAGGCCAGAAGCAGAGTTCCAAGTAGGTTCTTCATTTCTTCTTATCAGATTTCGTGAAAGATAACTGACAAATCTTGATCATTTTTAACTCTATATATCGAAAACAACGCTTAATAGGCCTTGGTATGTGTACTTCTACTATCACATTAGAAACTAGCTGTGAATTCGATCTCGAGTGTTTCCACTTTATTTGTATTTATATTTATATGGCACTCATTTCATGAGCACTTTGCTTCCCGTTAGCAAATGTATTTGCTGCCTGATAGAGGAAGCATTAGTTATTTTTTTCAATAATAGACAAACTAAAATCTTTATTTTGCTCAATTTAAAAATAGAAATTCACAAAAAATACAAAATTACAAAATAATACAAAAACTTTTTAAATACAAACACAAATCAGACAAATCAAATTTTGTATTAGAAATGATAATTTTTCGAACTGGAAAAGGGAAGGAAAAAGTGCTGTCGCATCCTATCCCTTTCCCAGGTAAAGAAACCACAAAAACTGTCAGAATTACTCTATTTCAAAATTTATGATCAAAAATTATTTTCTATTCATGCGTCAACTTTGAATCATGTCAATGAAAAGAGTTTTTTTGTTTGAAACAGATGATTTTAATATTATAAATGAGCATAACTTCCTTGATCAAGATCTCTTATATTCTTGCATCAACTTTGAATTATGTTTAAGAAAAAAGTTTTACTATGAAAAACCGTATTTTCAAATATTATGCATTACCATAGTTTTCTTACTCTCCAATAAAATGTGTTAATATTATAGGACAATCGATTCGACTCGAATCAACACGTCTTTTCTGTTCTTTCATCAACTTTGAATTATGTTAATGAAAAAATTTTTACTATAAAAAACCGATTTTCAAAATATATAAATTACCATAACTTCCCTATGCTTTGATAAAATATATTAATATTATAGGTCAATCGATTTGTCTCGGTCCAAGAAATCTTTCATATTCTTGCATCAACTTTGAATTATGTTAATGAAAAAAGTTTTACTATGAAAAACCGATTTTTAAAATATATAAATTACCATAACTTCCCTACGTTTTGATAAAATATATTAATAGTATAGGTCAATCGATTCATCTCGAACCAAGGAATCTTTTATGTTGTTGCATCAACTTTAAATTATGTGAATGGAAAAAGCTATTACTATAAAAAACTGATTTTTAAAATATTATTAAGTGCTAAAAAAAATGCAACAAATATTTTTAGAAATCCTTCGGTCAGTTTCAAGATGTTAGTTGAAAAAATAAGCCCTGCAAATTTCATCGATTTATCTGCAACCGTTTTCAAGTTATCGTGTTCACAAAAAAGTGTGACAATTGTTTAGAACACTGTATTAGACATTTTTAAATTGGGGAAGGTTCAATTAAATTAATTTGAAAATTTTTGAAAATGTTACTTCAATTGAATTAAATTTAATAAAAATACTTTAAAGTTGACTTGCAAAGCCAAAATGATAAATTTTCTACCAAAAAAGATGATTTTTCAACACAATAGTTGAATGAGAAAGAAAATAATTTTAGACCAATTAGTTGCATTTTCAACCAAATATTCGAACTTTAAGTAAAAGAAAAGAAAATTTAACAAAATATTTGAACCTTTAACCAAATAGTTGAATCTTTAGCAAACGAAAAATGAAATAATTACCAAAAGAACCAAATTTGTATCGAAAAAGACAAATATTAAACAAAAATTTAACAAAAAAGTTAAACTTTCAACAAAATAAATAATTTTTTAACTGAACAATACAATTTTGTACCAGATAAGATTAATTTTCGACTAAACAATTGATGAATTTTTAAACCAAAGAGACGCTTTTTCAATAAAACAGTTCAATTTTCAACCAAGAAAGATTTTTTAATCAAGAAAGAGATAAAATTGAAATCAAATTGTTGCATTTTAAACTGAAATAATTAACCTCCACCGAAAACAAAAAATTCATTTTTAAACAAGAAATTGAAATTTCAAACAAATAGTTGAATTTCCACACACAAAAAAACATTAATTCTAAAAAAAATATTATAGTTAATATTTCTAACAAAAAAAGATTTTAAATTAAAATTAGTAGAATTCAACTCAAAGGATAAATTCTCAATAAAAAAGGCCAATTTAAAAAAAAATTTGAATTATTACCCAAAAAAAAGCATTTTCCACCAAACAATTACATTTACAACCAAATAGTTGAACTTGCAAGCAAAAGTATCGAATTTTCAAAAAAATAGATAAATTTTTAATTTAATAGTTAAATGTACAACCTACAAAGATACTTTTTTAGGCCAAAAGGTGAAAAAAAATAATTCTGATAAAAAACTTTAATTTTCGACAAATAAAAGGTTTTTTTCAAAGTAGTGAACTGTCAACACAAAGACATTAATCCTCAACAACAAAAAATAAATGTTTACCAAAGTAGTTCAACTTTCAACCAAATGGTTGAATTTTCTAATCAAAAACAATGACTTTTTGACAAAATATTTGTATTTTCAACAAACCAATCAATTTTTCAAAAAAATAGTAGAATTTTTCAACAAGCTGTAAAATGCAATAAAAAATATGAATGTTAAACATAATATTTGAAGCCGTAACCAAACAAGATTAATTTTCAAGCAAGCAGTTGAATTTTTAATGAAAAAGAATTAATTTTCAACCAGGAAGTTTGATATTCTACCAAAAAGAAAATTTTCGATTAAATACATTAAGTTTCAACGAAATAGTTGAATTTGAAACTAGAAGACACAGATTTTTAATTCAAAATAGCCATTTTCAACCATAAATGTAAAAGTGATTTAAGAAACTTACTTCTCAATTAAAAAAATGACTTTTTAACAAAAGAATTCAAGGGAAAAAAATATTTGAATTTTCAAACAAAAACCTATTATTGTACTAAGAAGACTAATTTACTTCAAAAAAGAAAAAAAAATCTCTAAAAGGATTTAAAAGATTACCTATATGTAAAGTCTAAGAAATCGGAAGAATGCTGCAGAATTCTACAATAATTCAACGCGAATTCTTAAGATTCCAGAAGAATTCAAAAGATTTTAATGGAATTCTAAGACTTCTACAGAATTCTGCAGAACACAAAAACCAGTGCACCTTAATTCAGAAGTAGTTCACCGTCGAAAAAAGTTTTTGAAAATTCATCTTTCTGGTTTGAAAATTAACTTTATTATTGAAAATTCAACTATTTTTTGGGAAATGTCGTTTTTAATCAATTGAAAAAGCGGCCTTACTCGGCCGCTTCTTCTTATTTATTTATCATTCTTCGTGAGCTTTTTTTTATGCCCAAGATTTTTTCGGTTTGCTATTTTTTTCAGTCTGCAAGGTTTTTTCGGCCTGTGAGCTTTTTTAGCCCGCGGCGTGATCAAACTCGCACACAAAAAGATTAGCTCGCGCGGTTCAAGTTTTTGCACATCCAATTTTTTATAATATTGTGGGAATTTGCTGCTCACTAGCAGGCACCAGCTTAAAAAACCATAATTTTCTTTTAAAAACTTTCCTTTGCTTGCTTTGAGTTTGAATTTCGCGGGCACTTAAGTATGTGCCCTAGCTCCTCATAGTGAGCGGTAAATTCCCCTATTCGAGAACCAGTAAATATTGTATTATGTTTTTGATATTATTTAAAAAAAGAGATTTCAGGCTTTGTTTGAACAAGGTTAAGTTTTTCTAGCTAGAGTTCAAATCCAGTCACGTGCACTATTTTTTTTATTTTAGTGATTGAACCAACGCAACCAAACCTTAGACCACAGTAGGATTAACTTCAAGATAATTATGTTTTTCGTTTTTCCTTAGGGATGGGTGAAAATCAGAAAAATGTTCATCAATCAGTTCATATTCATTGAATCAGTTTCATATTTCGTCATTGTTTATTTTGTGAATTATATTCACATAAACAGGGGTGACTTCATTCATACAATCTCGATTCCCATACAGTATCCGCTCTTTAATCGGTAATACCTTAGGAGTTTGCCGATGCTAAGAAACGGATACGTTTTATACGTAATTTGATACTCATGACACTGAGCTTCAGTTGGACATATATTCCTATCTGTAAATCTCATGCCGGTTATACGCTGAGTATGCTCATCACGATATATACTGATTTCTCTGCCAAGAATATTGGTGGTCCCAGCTCGTTGTCGACCTGGCGTTGGAACTTGAAAAAAAAAATATTCGCAATTAAAAAAGACGTTTAAAATAAACTTCAGAATTGTACACTAAAAAAATCAGTGTTCATACGTGAGGGGAAGCGGCCCACCCTTACGCAGAGAGAGGTATGCATAATTAAATTGACCAATTGCTGTATATATAATTTTACAAAAATAATATCATTTTATACTAGCAATCATTAATCAAAGGGACTCCACAGAATTATTTAAGGGATATAATGATATTCCTAACGTAAGATTTCATGGGCTTTTCTGAGATTAAAGCAAAATGCAAGGGATTTCAAGGAGTTTCCTAAGCTTTATAAGGATTCTGAGAGATTTCATAGGATACACTGTAAACATTTTCTTGGTAAATTTTCCCCAAAATTGTGTTGACGCTAATTTCCACACATGTTGGGGAATTTTACCCAGAGTTTAGTAGGGAAAATTCCCCAAACATTCTTGTGCAATATTAACCAAAAAGTCGTGAATTTTCCCCAAGATTATCTGGGGAAAATTCCCTATGCTATCGTGTAATGATATCTAAAATTTCGGGATTTTTCCCAAAATTTATGTAAGAAAAATTCCCCAAAATTTCTAGAATATTTATAAGAAAGCAAAAGTCAGCTCGACCGCAGTCACTAGAAGAACCTCTGCGCCATGTAAGTATGCTTTGCTTTGCGTCAACTGCTCTCTTAAACACTCGACGTATCATTTTTGTTGCGAGAGAGGCGGCACGTCGCGCCCTGGCGGATTTTTTCCTGAACTACCAGCTCAGAGCAGCAAGGTTCAAATGAAGGCGCCAGCGAAGTCTGAACTGTTTCGTGGTGTATAATATAACAACTATTAGTATACTACTCTTAACTGATTAATCAAGAACTTTCAATATTAACACTTATTAAAAGCAAAGCACTGCAAAGAAAATGTTTAATAGGGTCATCCACTAATTTTTTTTTATTTTTGCATATTAAAGTATATGCTATAAAATCACTAATAATACCAGCATAGTGTAACGAAAACTTTTTTTCGAATTTATATTTGAAAAAGAAAAATTTGTACACATTTAAAATTCCTATTTCCGTCGCGCTCATTCCGCCATCTTGATGTGACGTAGCTAGCCGCCAAACGCTTGTAAATAAGCCGGGCGATTCACACTTTTTTCATAAAAATGCAAAAAAATCAGCACTACCATTGGTGTTTTGTGCCTCCATGCAAGAACACGTTTGTCAAAACTTCAGGAAAATTATTTATATCTATACCCAAAGGTGAGGAACGAAAAAAATGGTACAAAATTGTTCGTCGTGACATGTGCCCTAATAACCACACCTTTAACGTCAACAGTATATTGTTGCGAAGATCATTTCAACGTAATAAAATATTTTTATTTAAAATAGAAAACTATCAAATATGCTTTTTTGATAACATAAAACCCATTCTTTACTGATATTCAACAGTGTTATATATATATGGGATGCCGGGACGTATGTGCACTTTAACCTTAAAATCAAATTGTTGATTTGCGCAACAAGTATTATCAAATTATATATTTTTTAACTTTGGAATCATGCTGCTATTTTTAAAAAAGAGTTTCCGCTGAAGAGCGAATATATATTTAATTCTTATATTTTATCAAGTGCAAAATCAAAGTATTGAATGTTGAGTTTAAAGCTCGGTTTATGTCAACATCGTCAACATCTATAGTCGATTATTTCCTTTCCTTTCTATTTATTTTATTTACACTAAAATAAATACGATATTATAATCTTGATCAAATAAATAACTTTAAATTCAATACAATACACCGGTTTGAATATTCAAAACGGTTTAAAGACTTTTTTCGCTTTCACTCCTCGAGTCTCAGCAACATTGAAACTGGAGCACTTCGCACAGAAATCACTTATTATAAGTGTACTCACTTTTGGCAAACTATCAGAACTGGCTTTAACGTATCCAGGCATATTGATACTTCATAAAAATAAACAATTTTTGCCAGAAAACGTTGATTAATAATTATTTCGTTGTTTTTATCAATCTGACCATGTATTTTCTTCGGTTTTGACGGCGCGTGACGTCACACCACGTGTTTCGAAACGTGAGGGCGCCACATGTTTTCTTTTATAAATCGACATTTACGGTAGATATTTTATCACTTTTTAATCAATTATTAAATAAATTAAATTAAGTTTTAATTTCACATTTCAATTCTTTGAGAGTCAAAGTTTATAAACAACTCAACTATAAGGCAAACAAAATTTTTGTGGATGACCCTATTAAAAACGATAACTACATTTTTTGCATGTAACCTGCAAATCATTTATTGCATCCTGACGTAAACAACAAAAATTTGTGGTGGAAAGAATCCCTACATTCAGTAGGGATCATTCAATTCCCCAAATTCCAGGAAATATTTCCAAATTCTAATATAAATGACCATAAGTTTAGGGAAATTCCCCCAAAAATTGTAGGTGTTATCTAATTTCCTAAATTTTAAGGAATTTTCACCAATTTTTTAGTGAATTAGAAGAACTTTCAGGAAAACGCCCCAAATCTTGGGGCAAATTGTTTTCCGCAACGAAAATGTGGATTTTTCCCCACTGTTTAGTGGGGAAAGTTCTCAAAATTTTTTACAGTGTATCAAAAGTTTTAGGGTATTTTTGAACGATTACAAGGAACAGCAGAAAATTTTAAAAATTCTAAAAGATCTTTCTGCAGTGATTTTAAGTGAATTTTACCGGATTGTACTAAATATAGATAGATTAAAACCATTTTATCATATTCCTATAAATTTCGAAGATATTCTCAAGAATGAAGGGATTTTGTAAGACTTTGAAGATACAAATATAATTTGAAATATTTCGGTTAATATGCGGTTTTAAAAAATTTCCTTTAACCTCGAAAGATTTAAAATTATTTCAGTACTGAAAACACGCGATATTGCATCCTCTAGGGTTTTTAACTGAAATTTTACATAGTTTAGTTGCAAGCCTCTATATTTTTTACCTAGAAGGAGCAAATATCGCATTCAGAAATGCAGAATAAAGGGTGTGCCGCTTGCCCCCACATGCGCGGCTTAGGGGCCGTTCATATATTACGTAAGCCGTTTTTCTTTTGTTTATATCGTTGTGTCCTTCTCAACTTCACATCAATTTTGTTCTCGTCTTTATTTAAACAAAAGAAAAACGGCTTACGTAATATATGAACGGCCCCTTAGGCCCAGTTCACGGTAGCCCTGTGATTATCACTGATTTTAAATTAGATTTTAATTATTTGTATTTATTTATTTGTTTAAATTATCGGTGGTGGAAATATGGCTCAAATATGTTACCTAAAATATGGAAATTTTGAATTTCGAATATAAATATTATCATTTTAGGCCTCGGACTCACAACGCTATTAACACTTTCTTCAACAATGCAACTATTTTACTACTATTTAAAAACATATGATACTAATGCCAGTATTATCGCAAATTTATATTGAAGAGGAAAATCCACAACATGCTTCAACAAATGTGACAAATATTTAACAATTTCCAAAGAGAACATCTTTTTACGCCACCCACAAGTAATAAATGTAAACACACCAAAAATGTATCACCAGTGCCATCTGGCAGCATCGATATTAACGAAATAGAAATTTTTGCGCCATAGTGAAAACATCAGAATAAACCTTTTTTCCACTAATTATCATAATGTGGACACCCTTAAAACTTTAAATAACTCAACACACCTTAAATAACAATATGTTTTAAGAACCACCAAAAGCAACTCCTGAAATAACGAAGGCTACCTAATATAAATCTAGTCAAAGATTGCAAAAAAATAACATATTTTTTAGATTGATCTACAATTTCCGTGTTATTTATTTAAATAACACGTTCCGCAACACGGCTTCGACCCAGGTTGCTGATCAATATCTCTAGCGATCACCCCAAGTGAAGAGCCTTATAAAGTCGTCATGTGAGGTTCCCCACTCAGGCCCATTAGTATCCAAGGTCACTCACTTCAGGCGTCATTCACTTTACTGACACTCTTTTTATAAACTATTTGTAGCCACACTTTTCTGTCCAGGCATACTTCAAACACCATAATTTTTGTTTTACTTGCGTTAATTTTGAGGTGTATGCTCTTCATGATTGTAATCAGTTTGTTCAACATTCTTCGCGACCCTTCGATTGATTCTGCGATAACAATCTCATAATATGCAAACGCTAGCCCACGTACCCTTACTGTTTCGAGATCCACACCTTCTTCGTCGAAGAAGGCCATTCATTGACACTTGTCCATGAATATAATAAATAGCCAAGCGGTCCTTGTCTGCATACCCTTGTCTGACACCTTGCGTACTATCGAACCAGTTACTCAGTTTTTCATTAACGCTCACACTTGCTTTGCTACCAGTATATATTGTTTTTATTGCTTATGCAAGCCATCCATTGACTTCGTACTCTTGCAGGACTTCCCAAACTTTACTTCTGTCCACCTTGCCAAATGCTTCTTCTATATATTATATATAGAACGAATATATAATATATATCTTTGAACGAATTCTAAAGCAACCCTCTACTGAAATTAGGCGGGCTATCTGATATAACATCAGTTAAAACTTTGAATAAAAATTACAAATTAAATACTATTTATAACAATGCCTTCATAAGACGTGTCTTAATATCTCCTGGATAAAAATATACATTTCTTGAAGCCCTTGAAGCAACCACTTACTGAAATTAGAAAGGCTATCTGACATAATTCTTGTTAAAACTTCAAATAAAATTAAAAATTGAAAACAATTAATGAAAATGCCCTTAAAACGCCTTGCTGAACACACCGTTCACGACAGCATATTTTAACAACTCCTAAAGTTCAACTTTTATTTGAATTAATAAGGCCTTATTATGTATTACTACCGCATCACGAATTACTAATCACTAATGTTATTATATAATAAAGCCTTCCTAATTTCAGTAAAGACTTATATCTATTTCCTCTCCTATTTACAATCTTTCCTTCTCCATTCCTCTTCCTCCTTCTCTTCTTCTCCATCTTACCCAACACTCCCTTTACCCATGCTACTATCCTTTTGCCCCCATTTCATGCATCAATACTTCCACCCTTATCCCACTCATTTCCACCTCTACGCAGTCCTCCAACCAGTGCTCCACTCTTGCATCCCCCCTCCCACACAGTTCACAGATCCTCTTCTTCCCAGAGAGCCAGAACCTATTCAAACCCTCCATGCACCCACATCTCATCCTCGCTATAAACTCCTGACTTCCTTTCTCTCCTTTCTCACACAAATATTGCGCTTTCCTCTTTGGCATAATCCACACATAGTTCCCATTAAACGTTGACTCTCCTATTCTCCCTTCCCCTGCTGTCGTCTCTCTCTCCATGCCATTTTTCTTAAGCAACTCATATACCTTCCTAACTTCCTCGTGCATCCTTCTCACTTCATCCATCTGCAGTCAATTCATTCTAAAATACCTTTCCCTTTCAACCTCCATCTTGCCACCCCCTCTCCTGTTCTCCTTCTTTCACCAACACTTCCTAACCAGCTTACTTCCCCCCGCTTCCGAAAATTTGTCCTCATATTTACACGCCCGTCTCCCCGCTAGAATCTCTACACTCGTTCTCCCCGTCTTCCTCCTGACAATATAATTAGGCGTGTTCCTTGCTTTACATAACCCGAGTGTCCACTTTACATACATGTCCTGTGTCCTATTTACCTCTTCACTTTCCTTTCACCCCCACACTTCTACTCCATACAATAGCACACTCATCACTAGTGAGTCAAACAATTTTATTCTCCTTCCAAAATCATCTGCGAATAACTTCTTTCCCAACCCCCACACCTGCCTCATCACCACATTTGCCCTCCTCACTTTCTTTTTTATGTGACCATCCACGCCCCCATTCCTTCAAAACAAGAAGCCCAGGTACACAAAGTCTTTCACCTCCTACACCGCCTTTACCTTCCACTACCACTTCCCTCCCTTATCCCTTCCCCCTCCTTTTCTGAACACCATAACCTTGGAATTTTCCGCATTCAGCTCTAACCTGTTCTTATCCAGGTATCTTCTCAACCTCTTTATCGTCTCCTTTAAGGCCTCCTCGCTTCTTGCCAGCAACACTATGTCATCTACATACGCTAGTGACCAAATTCTAACCCTGATTCTAGGAATTCTAATTTGTTTGTTTACATTTATTACTTACCCTTTGCAGTAAAATATGTTTTTTATCATTTTTAAATATCTCTCACGATTGTTCAAGTGTTTTGTGGTCTTTCCGCCCTCAATACAAAATTGGGAATTTTTTTGGACAAAAACTTATGGTCTCGAAATCATTCCTTTACTCAGCAATCGCTAGTGAAAATTTAGGTATGTTCTTTTTTAGGTTAGAGTACCCCAAGGATTGATGAGTTTTCCAGGAATGATTGGAGAATCTCGACAACAGATTGCGGGGTTTTCTGATAGGATTCCAATGGATTTAAAAGCTTTAAGGATTTATCTTAAAAGATTAGAATGGATTTCAGGAGATTTCACGGGATATGTAAATTCTATATCTGATTACAAAAAGAGTTAATCCCTGGATTTAATATGTAAAAAATTATATAATACTATTTCTTCACTATTTTTCAGGGACTGGGAGCGAAATGCTGGGTGAACGCTCCATGCGTTCCTGA
>CAKNYM010050504.1:0-58747 GCA_932195095.1 Andricus curvator | reverse complement strand
GTATTCGCCCCATTGCCTAGAGAAGAGAAAAGTGGCGAGCGTCATTTCGCTCCCAATCCCTGCTATTTTTCCAAATATATGCTACTATTGGGACTATTTTTAATTCATTAAACGAGACCGAGGCCAGCCATTTTAACCTTGAAATTTTAAAAATATTTTTCTACGTCGCCATTTGCTTTTTAACGGTGGGGGGAAAGGTCGCAAAATGACTAATTCGCGCCGGCTGCAAAAAGGCTTATTACGGCTTTATCCAGATTTAGCCAAAATTGGGCCCTCTTTTCAGATGCGGAAATACTTACATCCTTGCTCATTAAATCCTGGTGCATTGTCAACTCTTGCAAGAAACTCACGGCCATTACGCTCGATCGTGGTCACAACAAAAAATATACCATGTTGAAATTCCAAGCATTTTTTACCATTCTGTGTGTTGTACTCGTCTTCAGTTATTTCCAGATTGTCTTTACTAAACTCAACACGGGACGGTATTCCATAAGCATCAAAGTGCACACGAACCCATCTGTCAGCATACAGGAAAGTTAGAGGAGGAGGTCCTAGTTCAGCGGGCGGCACAGCATTTAGTTCTGTAAACAAAATGAAGATTTGCGATTTCAAAAATATGAAAAATCAATAATATAACAGTGTAAGCCTTCTCCAGTATATTTCACCAAAAACCCGAGAAATATTAAAAATCAATCCCAAAATTAAACACTGAATTATTATAATTCGAAGCACTGAAAACTAAGCCGTTCTATTTGGAATTCTTTAAGAGTTTAACAGAGTCCACAATTCAAAAAGATGCAAAAGTTCTAGTGTGCAGAAGAAGGTATAAGGAAACAGTATGCAACATTGCCTTAGACGAAGAGAGGATAGAGCAAGTTGATAATTACTTGTATCTTGGAAGTTTATCTAATAATGATGAAAAGATAGACCGAGAGATATCCAGGCGTAAAAGCGAGCGTAGGAAGGTTATCGGCAGTGTGGGAGCCAATACCAAAAGTAAAAATATGACCAATCGAGCTCAAATTGCAATATATAACTCTGTACTTGCACTTGGTGGAACCAACATGGTGGAACTTGGTGGAACTACATCATCGACATGGCTTGTCCACTTAACCGAAAATTGCAGGAAACCTATACAATCAAGATCCATAAGTGTAGCGAGCTAAGACATGAATTAAAGACAATATGGAGGAATGTGAAACATGCACCTATTCTACCTATTGTGATTTCGGCTACAGATAATGTGCACACAAGGTGCACTGAACATCTTAAAGATTTAAGAGTAAGTAGGGTACTGGCAGAAGCTCAGAAGACGGTTTTATTAAACACCTGTCGCATTGTAAGAAACTTTCTTGACCATCAAGAAGCAAGCGACTAAAAACCCTGTGGAGTGGGACATGGTAGCTCTAAGAAAGCATCCAGAGGCGAATGTTGTCATCTCCATAGCTCGCGACCGCTGTGCAAGGATAACAACGGTAAAAGGCGAACTCCAAACTACACCATGCTCCTAATTCTGTACCTACAAAATCATCGCAAATCATTTCAAACATCGTATTAAAATGACTTGCAACATCCTCATCGCATCAGTCACTTGACTTATTCCGTGGCTATGATGAGAAACCGGGTTCACCCGAGAACAAGTTTGAGGGAAAAAAAAATAATAATGATTGAATTCTGGCCTCCAGCCGACGGTGATATCACGGCGAAGGAAGAAGAAAAACGGGCAAAATATCAAGCACTTCTTTTCGATCTGAGCAGGCTGTACCAAGGATACAAAATCCATCCTGTAGTTCTCATAATCGGCTGCATGGAGGTATGAAAGCTTTATTTCATAGGCAACTCAACATGATTCTGGCTGGCCAGCCTCAGGCTCAGTCCATCGCGAGCCAGATGCAAAAAGAATCTGGGATCACTTCATCTGGTCCGTTCAATACTATTCCTCATAACATTCTACTAAGATCTGTAACTATAAAAAGGTATTCAGAGGTGAAACCTTCATCTCCAACTGTGCCATTTTCCGCATAAGATAATCCGCGTGCAGTGCCTGGACTCGAAGAAACAGTGTTGTTCGAAGTCTCTTGGGTAAATTTCCCGCTCTTGCTTACCTTCTGGGACTGAAAGAGCAGGAGTGAATGATGTACACGTTCCGGTTGCGTCGGGATTGGTTGCTTTGAGGAACCATGATCGTAGCTTCTCGAGCCTACAACTTCTCATAATGATAACAATAATAATAATGGTAGCTCCATTGTTCCTCATAACATTCTACAAAGATTGGTAGCTCTAAAAAAGTATCCAGAGGTGAAACCTTCATCTCCAACTGTCTCGTCTGCTGCGTAAGGTCATCCGCGGTTAGAGACCTGACTCCGAAGAACAGTGTTGCCCGATGTTATTTCGCATAAATTTCCCGCTCTTGCTTAGCTTCTAGGACAGAAGGAGCAGAAGCGGATGACGTACATGTTCCAGTTGCGTCGGGATTGGTTGCTCACCGTTCTCACGGTGGTAGCTCTAACAAAGCATCCAGAAGCGACTGTTGTCACCTCCAACACTCGCTGCCGCTGTGTAAGGATAACAGTGATAAAAGACAAACTGAAAACTACAACATGCTCCTCATACAAAATGCTCCTAATAAAATCATCGCAAATGATTCCAAACACCGTATTAAAATAACTTTGAACATCCCCAACTCATCAGTCACTTGACTTAGTTCGTGGCTATGATGAAAAACCGGGTTCACCCGAGAAAAAGTTTAAACAACAAATAATAATATGTGAGGGGCCGTTAAAAAAGTACTTTCTCTGGGCAGGGGGGCAGGTTTTGTAACGATGTCTGGTGAGGATGGGGAAGGTTGAGGCAGAATGTGAAATCACACATCGAAAATATAAATGTGAAAACAAATTTTTGAAATGTTGGAAAAAATTAAAATGAGTGATTTCATCAGAAAGCATCTAAATACTGACTTCATTTTTCGTTGATAACTAATTATATTTGACTGCAAAGTCTACTATTATATTTTTGGGTTCAGAATTCATCTCTTTTGGTTACAAAATCCACTATTTGGTTGAAGATGTAAATATTTTGTTCTAAATTTTTTCTGTTTTGGTTGAAAATTAAAATTTTTAACTGAAAATTTAACTATTCCACTTTTTGTTAAAAATTTATTGTTTTTTGTTTAAAACTTAACGATTTGCTTGAAATTTGAGTTTTTTGTTAAAATTCATATTATTGCAATAAAATGTTACTGTTTTGTAGCAAAATCGTATTTTTGGTTTCAGAACTCAAATTTTGGGTCAAAATTTCTATTAATATCGCACAAACTTCAACAATATGGCTGCAAATTAACTTTTTGGTTGAAAATTCATATCTTCAGGTTAAAAAATCAACTCTTCTTTTGAAAATTCGTCTTTGGTTTGAAAAGTTATATCTTTGGATAGAAACTGTATCTGTTTTTGTTGAAAATTATTCTGTTATAGTTAAAGATTCAAATATTTTGTTTGAAATTCGATTTTGAGTGAATTAAGTTGTTTTTGATAAGAAATTAAAACGTTTATCAGTTGAAATATCAACTATGACATTTTTCCTTGAGAATTCATCTTTTTGGTTAGAATAGACTGTTTTCTATTTAAAATAAAAATCTTTTCTTGGGTGAAATATCATATAATATATATTTTTCCTTCAAAATTAATCTTTTTGGATGGAAGATTCAACTGCTTTGTTGAAAGTTGAACTTTTTTGTTACAATTTAATTTGTTGTTATTGAAGATTCATAATTTTAGTTGAAAATTCAACTATGTTGTTGAATAAAATCATTATTTTATTAAGCATTGAACTATTTGATTAAGAAGTCATATTTTTTACTCAAGAAAATCTTGGTTGACAATTTACCTATCTTCTATGAAACTCGTCCTTTTTTATTGAAGATTCAGCTATTTAAAGAAATACAACTACTTATAATTGAAGTTTATTCTTTTTTGTTTGAAAATTTGACCATCTAATTAAAAATTTATCTTTGTAGGCGAAGAGTTCAACATTTGGTTAAGAAGTTATCTATTTTGCTTGAAATTTCAACTTTTATTTTGTAAATGTAACTGCCTGGTCCAATATTTTTTCAACTGTTTGACATCATTTTTGAAAGTCCCCTTATTTAAACTGAAAATTGAAAATTAAATAAAAATTTGTTTGAAGCATCAAATAATTAAATTAGTCAAAGTAGGGGACATGTCCATAAAAAGAAGGGTTTCGTAACTTATTGGGTGTTTACAATTTTTTTTAATCATGTCGACAAATAATGAGCAGATAAGTTAATATTTATTTAAAATGAAACATGTTAAACCTAAAGGAAAATTCGTGCGCCCCACGTATTTGTGGTCCTCTTCTTCCTTCATTACACCGTTCTCCACCTTTCTCACAATCCCCTTCTTTTTCCTTTTTCCCCATCATCCTCCTCCATGGCTTCCCCGTCCGCCCCTCTCACTCTCCTTCACTTACTTCACCATATTTACCACCATCCCTTTTAGATCTCCCTCCATGCCATTCCCTTATTTCCTACCATCCCTCTCTAACCTATTCTTCCCTTTCCCTTTCTTTACCATCCTTTTTCACCATCTCTCTCTACCCTTTCTGTCCTTTCTTATTCACTCTAATTCTTTCTTACCCTTGCCTACTATACTACTCTTTTCCTTTCCTCAACCCCTCATCAATCATTTCCCTGCCTTTCCTAGCAACCCCCTCTATCACTTTTACTCGCCGCCTTTCCCACCTTTTTTACCACGCCCTTCTTTCTGTTCCTTTCCTTTTTTCGCACCATCCTTCTCCACCGCAACCTACTTTCCTATCAACTCCATCCCATCCCACTATACCCCTACATCTCTTTCCCATCGCTACTCTCTTAACCACCCCACTTTCCCCTCATTTCCCTTACTTTCCAACCATTCTTCTCTATCGCCCCTTCCTTCCCTACTAGCCCCTCCTTTTTTCTCACAATCCCCCTCCGAAGAAATTCCTTTCCTCCCCTCCACCATCATCCCAGGAAAAAAGTACAAAGGACGGACTGACTCGCGACTGAAACTATAAGAAATGTTCAAATTTGTTCAGAATTGAGAAATAAAGCTATAAATCTATAGTTTTTTAGACAATAGGTTCTCGAACTAGGAAATTTGATGAATTATTAAATAAAATTATTGAAGAATCTATGAAAATTTCAAAAACATCAATTAAAAATGGTTTTGCGTTTTTAAAGTTAATTGAGATTGTTAAAATACGTTCTGATCACATTTTTGTATCTTTTGATTTAATAGCGATGTTTCCAAACATTCCTCATGGAAGAGTTAGAATTATCCTAAAAACGATGGGATTAGAATGAAATTCATCCGCAAATTCCTGAAAAAATTATTTATTGATGATATGAAATATGTTTAGTATATTTCAAAATTACTTCTAACTTTAAATGCATTGAACAGCATACATGCAAGAGAACAATTTAAAGTTGAAACAGAAACTGAAGGCAAATTAGAGATTCTTGATATTACATTAAAACTGATGAAGGAAACATTATCACAGATTGGCATAGAAAAACTATAGTTTTCTTTATAATCACTTAATTCAAAATAAGATAGAAGTTATGAAAAATCTGATAGATAGAACTTTTTAATTGCTAAATCCAATTTTTCACAAATGAAGTATCGAACTATGCAAACAAACTTTTTTTAAACCATTATCTTTTGGAGTTGATTGAAAAAATGTGCACATCAGAATAATTTATTTAAAAAACAAAAACAGTGTTCAAAATAAAATAAATACGGAAGATTATAATACGTTCAATACTATTGTTCTTTCTTATTCGGGAAAATCTGGAAGATTTTCAAATCTATGTTAAATAAATTAGGTTTGCACGTCATATGGGTCATTCTCCGTCAAAGTGTAAATTTTATACGTGTAAGCTCCCTGGTTTCGAAAAATCAACTAACCTCAATAACTGACCAATAGGAATGCTGCCTGTATTGCTAATTCATGAGAGGTAACAATACAGGAAGCATTCCGATTGGTCAATTATTAAGGTTACCCGATTTTTGGAAAGCAGGGTGGTTACACGTATAATGTGTTATTTATAAAGTCAATTGGAGAAAAAAGAGAAGCAAACGCGAATCAAAATTGAGAACTTACAGAAACCGGAAGTACGAATGAATTTCCAGAATAAGATAAATGAACACATAGATAAGGGCAACTTGGGAGGCGCTTATAAGCAATAAAAATATGGAGGGCGCATGGACTATAATCCGGGACATCATTGTTAAAACTGCAACCAAAGTGTGTGGTACTGCGATTGTAGGAAGAATGTCTGGTGATTCGTGGTGGAATGATGACATCCGCGCAGCCTTTCACGAAAAGAAACAAGTGTATCTGAGAAAGTTGAACAACACATGTCTTAGCGACGAGGAGAGAAATAGACTTGAAATGATTACTGACACAAAAAGAGAAAATTTGAACGACTAGTCGAAGAAAGTGAAGATACAATTAGAACAGAAGATGATGAAACCCCTGCGCATAATATGCAGGAAAACTCTGATGGACAAAGTGAGTAACAAAGTAATCCGCAAAGAATGTGATGCAGAAGAGACAATAGTTGACATATGGGAAAGAAATCGGTTAAGATGGTTCGGGCACGTTGAGAGGATGAAAGAAGAACGACGAACGAAACATGTTTATCAGGGTAAAGCAAATGGCAGTGTACCCAGAGGCAGACAGAGGAAAGAATGGTTAGAATGTGTGACTGGGATCCTAATTAGAAAAGTCATGAGAAGCTATAGAAACACGAGAGCTTGCTTGAAAAAATGCATAGATTTGAAAGAAGCTACAGAAGTATGCCAGGACAGAAAAGTGTGGCGACAAATAGTTCATAAAAAGAGTGTCAGTAGAGTGAATGACACTTGAAACAAAAGACCTTCGATACTAATGGGCGCGAGTGGAAAACAGCTCTACTGATCTGTTCTGAAAGTAAATTTCCCTATGAATAAAATCGCTAGAAGAATTTTTTAAAAAAGCCATATTTTTGTAACAAAATAACTATAATTGAAGATTTTTCACCTATTTCTAAAACTAAAAGAAATTATATTTGTAAGGAATGTATTCCAGGATAAACTTAGCCTTAATTTATTAAAATTCAACTTTTTCGAAACAAAGTTGGAAAAAGCGTCAGTAAGAACAAATTCGTTAACAAAAATAATTATTTTTTGTAAGTCTGAAAATTTATTCATTAAAAATAATAATGTTTATACATAAGAAATAACTAATAATATAATTAAAATTTTTGAAATCCAAAAAGATTTTTTTTTCTTGACATTTTTTCAAAGTATAAAACTTGAGAACTTTCCTACCATCCACTCCTTTTCCATACCTTCCCACCATCATTCTACACATCTCCCCTCATTTCCCATCATACCTCTTCACTTCCTTCCCACTCTTCCATCCCCTTCCATTCTTTCACTCCTTTCCCTCTAACACCTCCTTCTCCTTCCTTTCCCCGAATCCTTTTGCACCCCTCCTCACATTTTCTACTATCCGCCTTCTGTCTCATCATAACCGATCAACCACCTCTCCCCCTCTCTAAAATCCTCTTTCCAACTTTCCCACCATCTCATCCTTTTCCTTCCTTGCCCTTCATCCTTCTCCACCACTCCCCTCATTTACAATTATTCCCCTTCTTTCACATCATCCCCCTCCAACCCTTCTGAGATTTGTATTCTAGTGTGCAAACTTACCACCAAAATTGATGACAACCACGAAGACAAACATCAGAGTTCTAGGAAGGATCTTCATTTTTCTTATCCGGTTTCGTAAACGATAACTGATGAATCTGGATCATTTACACCTCTATATATACCCAAAAAATTCAATAGAATGACAAAGTATTCCAATGGTTGGGTGTAGCCTACGTGATAAAAGCAATAACAAATCTTATCAGCCAGAACAAACTATCGGAATCGAAAACAGCGCTCAACAGATATTGATCTCTGTCCTTCTACTAACAATAGAAAAAATTGGTCTACCAAAGTTTGCCAAACAATTCTTAAAGATATCTAAACTTAATAATGTATCAAATCGATACAATGGCAGAAATTGCAAGAATCCATAAGGAGGGGAAGAAATTAAAACTTGGCGAGATTATTGCCATCAATATTATTAATAAAAAAAGAGAAAATCTCGCCGAGTTTTATGATTTTCGCCTTTCGGTACAGTCTCAAGAATTCGTTTATTTGATCATTTTAATACATCTTTCATCAGTTAATACAACCAGTTGAGTTTATCCACAATGAAATATTTTTTCAACAAAATAGTTGAATTCTGAACAGAAAGGATGAATTTTGAACAAAGAAAAATTATTTTCGAATCCAAGAGACGAACATTGATCAAAATACATGAATTTTTGTTTACAGAAAGCTTATTTCCAGTTTTGTTTATGCAGGTGGCCTCAGGTTAGGGAAAACCCGGAAGTCAGGGAAAAGGTAGGCAATTTATGAAAGAAACACTCCAAAGAACTGTCAAGAATAATAATGCTTTTTGCATCCATCTCGCAAATTCTATGGCTTTAAGGTTACCAGAAGCTCTTGATACCATCTGGCCCTGCAGCGGAAATGTTTTTCGTTCCGCTAAGTGCTTTTCTCACCTCTTCGGCAGTGATGGATGGACATTCCTGCTCAGATGTTATGAGGTTGTCGCAAAACTCATTGAAGCAAATAATATTGTCAGTATCTTCTTTCAACTTCAGTGTTTTCGGGATCTTGTATACCTCTCTCCAAAACTTCTTTACCTCGTTGGGCTTGGGTGGATTTTTGACAGAAACAGGGAGATCGCTGAAGATGCGTGATGGGTCAGCGAGAAACTGATGATTCTCCCTGATCCATCTCTCCCCCTTCTGTATTATTCTCCTTGCGTCAAAGAACACCCGTATTTTGTCAAGAATATGTTGCTTTATTGTCCGCAGCTTTGAGTTGTTCACTGTGTGATTGTAGATCCACAGTTTTCGGGCGAACTTTCAAACTCTTTTCGTGAACGGCCTACCAGATGTTATATAGTCAATCACACACTGAACACGGGACGCATTCTGTCTTGCCCATCCAATATTTTTGTTCAGTTGATGCAGGCGTCTTTTGGTCTTTTGATCCATCGTCGGTTTTTAGCATTCGATTTGCATCAGCCAATGCTCTTGCAGCACCATAAGCTAAGCAATTGATGATCCAGAGGTCGAACTCCTGCGAGATATCCTCACGAAGGAACGAATCCATTTCAGTCAGATCTTAGGGCTTAGGAGGAACCTGCATGTTAATGTTCCTCCTTGTCCTGAAATCGCGCTCATCTCTCAGAAGGTGCCTGCTTTCCGCGGTTGTTCTCAATGTAGCTTCCTCATCTTCGTCTGCAGCTTGCTCAAGCAGCGATTGGGGAAGCGCTCCGCGTACATATCCATTTTTCCAGAAGTGGGAACGTTGATTTCGCAATGACTGAATCGAAACGTGCTGAAGCTCTGGGTGTTTCTGGTGCCACAGAGTGTGCATACGCACGATAAAGCCTCTGTAAATAGGGATAATGGTGGCATCGTAGCAGTCCAGCTCGCCAAACTCATAATATCTCGTCCACTCAATGTAGGCGTTTCGCCGGTACTTCGTCGTGTTTTCATCCAGATTATTTTCAGCACCCAGAACTCTAGGGTGATTGGCACTGCTTGCCGACCCATTGTCGGGTGCTCTGCGCGTTCGATCGTTTTGAATCGCATCTACAACTTTGCATTAAGAATGTATCCTACTTTCGTTATGTAGATGATACATTTTTAATTATTTCTAAAGACAAAATTGAAATTACTATCAAAACTTTTAACTCAATTCATAAAAGTTTCAATTTACACATGAAATAGAAAATAGTAATACTGTTAACTTTCCTAATATTAGCATTATCAAAAATGATAATGGTACCATCTCTACTAATTGGTTTCGCAAATCAACATATTCTGGCCGCTTACTTAATTTTCTATCGAAACATCCATTCCGACCAAAAATAGCTATTATAAAGAACTTAGCTGGTTCAGCTATTCTACTTTCTGATAATAAATTTCATAATGATAACTTAGAAATAGTAAAACATTATCTTTGCCTGAATAACTTTGCACTAAATATTATTGATAAACAAATTGATAATAGATTAAAAGAACTTGCTAACAAAAACAGAGTTAATAACTCTAATAACATTATTAAAAAAGAATTTGATCCTGAAAGCACTATTACTATTCCATTATATGGTAAAATTCCAGAAAATATTAAAAGACTTTTAAAAACTTATAAAAGTAGCACCACCTTTAATATTGTGATTGTGGTAAATGGTATATTGGACAAACTAAAAAACCTTAGAAAAAACTAACGTTGGTTACCGTTTCTCCTGTAATTTCAGTAAATGTTATATTGGACAAACTAAAAGACCTTTACACATTAGAAGTAAAAAACACCAGGGTAGTGTTAGATTAAACTAGAATAGTGCTCTTAACGGCCACTTATATAATAATATTAATGCTAATATTTCTCATTTTTTCCTTCGGAATGAGATTGAAATTTTGCAGCAAGAGAATCATCCTATTAAAAGAGCCTTTGCTGAAATGGTTTTTTTTTTTAATAAAAAAGAACTGGATAACTGTCTCAATAAAATCGCGGATCTTGACCATCTTAATGAATCTTACAATTCTATTCTAGAATTATTTTTATAAGATTTATAAAAAATTCCTAACAATCAATTTCTCCTTTTGAATTTCTTGTTTCTACTTCTTAAATAACCGTTTTTAAAACTTTAGCTGCAGGGCCGTTCCTATCCTTGTGCCGCCCGGGCGCAGAACAGCCCTGCCGCCCTTTCCTTCCACCTTCGAGATCCAATTATTTATAAATATAAATCAAAAGTAAATAATGTATGTCATAGTTTTGTTATAAAACTTTTATTGCAAATACGTCCAAATGTTCACAAATAGTTTCATAAAAAGCTTTCCCGTCTAGCTTTTATTTCTGCAAACTTTTCTATTAAGTAATTTGCTTGCAGTATTTTAACTAATGCATGCTCAATCGATATAATCGCTAAATTTGAAAGTCGATTTTCCGTCACTGATGCTATTGAATAAGTTTTGATCAATTTTAACTTTGAAAATGATCTTTCTGCGGTAGCAACGGACACTGGTAAAGTCACCATAATTCTGCACGCTATTACTACATTCGGAAACACCAAGTGTAAGTTCTTTTGTAAAATAAACCTCACAATTTCTGTGCATGCCTCATCCGTAGGTGTCATGTCGCGTAATGCTAAAAGTTCATCATATAATTCAATAGTATCTACATCAGACGATTTCATGGTTTGGTCCGTAAGAGCTAAGTCGAAGTTCTTGCACTTTTTCAAAAGCTCTAGTTTTTCTAATTCTTTGAGATTCGAAAAGAAATCCAAAAGTATCTGTGAAATGTTGAAGAAATTCAGATCTTTCTGTCAGGGCAGTAATGGCTACATCCAATATTGCGAAATAAAATTCAACTTTATAACGAAGCTCAGGATTTTGTACCGGTTCGTCAACGCGCTGATAGTCTGCATGCCTAGTTTTTCTTCTCTGGGGAACTTTGCTGGCAGCTGGAAATTTCACTTCAGCTTCAACTTCTTTCGCGAGTTTGTCTGCTTCTGTTACATATTCCTTAAAACCTTCATCAGTTGGCTTTTCGGTGAGAAACTTTTAAGATCAGAAATTAGATTAATAGAAGATGGAAGATCTAAATGAGAGCTTTGTAACACTTTACTGAATATATTAATTTTTGTTAAGATTTCGTACCAAATTACAATCGAGCAAAGAAACTTAAATTCTTCAAATTTTTTAGCAAAACATAGAGCTTCGTGACTAGTTTTAACATCTTTGGTTTCGTATAATTCTATCAAGCTGTCATAGATTTTGCCCGTGTAATACCTCAAAGGTTTTACCGCATCAGTTCTACTGATGCCAACGAGTGTCTGAAACTGGCTTTAAGGTTAATTGCGGAACGTGCTTTCTGAAAACCTCCCACCTTTTCGGTGAAGCTGAGTAAAAGACGTACAATCCTTGCACAATTCCAAAAAAGCCAACAGTTTCGGAAGTGGTGTTGGAAGCATCGTTGACAACAAGATTCAGTGAGTGTGGATTACAAGGAACAAAGAAATCCCTTGGATTTAAATTCAAAATGCTTCTCTGCACTCCTTCATAGTCTCCTTTCATATTTGAACCATTATCGTAACATTGGCCGCGAACATTTTGTATGTTTAAACCGAGCTCTTGCGACTGATGAACAATTCTTTGCGACAAACCTTCAGCAGTATGATCACTGATAGGAGTGAAGGAAAGGAGGGGGAAGAAAGAAAGAATGGACGGGGAGATGGAAGGGAATAAAATTAGAAGAAGTGAAAGAGTTTAAGTATTTGGGATATAACTTGCAAGCAAATGGAGATCATAGAGCTCATATAAGAGAAAGGATAAAAAAAGCAGCAGGGGTAATGAAACAGATATGGGGAATAGGAAAAAGAAGGTTTAAAAAAAATTGGAGAAGGAGAATATGGTTATTTGATACGCTGGTATGGCCGGTATTAGGTTATGGAGCAGAGATATGGGGATGGAAAGAAAGGAAAGAGATTGAGAGTTTACAAGAAAGGTATATAAGGTGGACGCTAGGGGTAGACTGGAGGACACCGGGATATATGGTGAGAGAAGAAGCGCAAAGGGATAAATTAAGTACTAGAGCGGGAAAGAGGGCCTGGAATTTTGAGACGAAGCTGAGGGAGGGAAAGGGAGGGGAGTTAGCGAGAAAGTGTTTGATGGAGGTAGAGGGGAGGAGAGGGAGGGCGATGAAATTAACGAGATGGGAAGAAGAAAGGAGGGAGTTCTTTAAGGATAGAGGTATAGAAGACGAGACTGGAGTCAACTATGAAGAAGTAGAACAAAAGGATAGGGAAAGACAATTAATAGAAAGATGGGGGATGATTGGGGAATCAAAATATAATAAATGGTATAAGATGATAAAAAAGGAAGGAGTACCAAAGTATTTAGAAAAGGGATGGGGAGAGAAAAGATGGACCAGAATAGCAAGATTTAGATTGGGAAACGAGGTAAGGGCAGGTATGTATTGGGATAAGAAAGAGAACAGGAAGTGCAGAATCTGTGAATGGGAAGACGAAACATGGGAGCATGTATGGGAAGGATGTAGGAGAGGAATGGAAGATAAAGGAAGCTGGCAAGAGAATGTGGTGAAGATTCTAGGGGAGGATGGTTTGGGGGAAGAGTGGATGAAGGAGTTAGAGGGTGCTAGGGGAGCAAATGAGAAAGAATGAAGGAATGGATGGAAAAAAATGGCAAAATGGAGTTACAAGAGTAGTGAAAGGAAAAGGAAACGGAAATCGCTTAAATTAGAAGCGTAAAGATTTGTAAGTAATGGTTATGTAATAGCATAAGTAAATTGAGTTGCGTTTGCGTTATCGCTCTCTCTCTCTCTCGCTTGCACTCTCGCTTTCGATCGCTCGCTCACTCGTTCGCTAACACGTCCCAAATTGCGCTATCGTCAAAAAATAGAAATAAGGATATAGATATAAGATTTTCTGTAAATAGGTGTAAATAACTGTAAATAGTAAGGATAAGATTTTATAAAACATGTAGAAGGAAGTGTTGTAAGAAATGGAAGTCATGTAAACCCTTAGGGGACACATTATGAATAAAGAAGAGAACCAAGCTCTTGCAACTGATGAACAATTCTTTGCGACAAACCTTCAGCAGTGGGATCACTGATAGGAGTGAAGCCAAGGAAGAACTCGCGTATTTCAAAATCTCTTTTTTCTAAGTCAATGTCAACTATGCGTGAGTTAAATGTTGCTTGTTCTACACGACGGGCCTGTTTAGCTGTTATATGACTTTTCAAATTTGTGCACCTTTTTCTTCACTTCTACTGTATGTTATTTTAGTTTATTTTCCTTGACAGTCACTTTCGGAGCTATCTTTATGGCAGCAGGATGCCTTTCCATCCTGCACTCATAATAATAAAAAATGTATTTCTTAAATTTATACATTTTATTTAGCTAATAGTCTGTTATAAATTATTCTAATTTTATTCACCATACCAAATTTTTGAAATTAACCTTTATCTTTATCATCATTGTATTATTTGCTAATCAAATTATAAATTCCTTTTACAGAAATTTCTTACATTTAATTTCAATCAAAATCTACTGGTATATATTTTTAACTTTACTTTTTATTTTTATTTTATATTAATTGAATGTTTATAGTCGCATCAACTGCCAGGGTCATCAGCGACTGTACGGTAGGGTAATTATAAACGGTAGGGTATCTGTGGAATAGTATACCAGGGGAGAGAGTCGAAGCTTTCTGAAAAAACACATCCAGCCTCGCTTCCTGTTTTGGGAATCGAACCCGTGCCAGCCTGAGTACCAAAGCTGCAGTGTTGGAACATAAGACAAGCACGATACCATCTGAGCCACGATGACTCCCTACATATGCTACTGTAGGGTCGATTTTCAATTTATTAAACAAGTCCGAGGCCTATCATTTCTACCTTGAAAGTTTTCAAATATTTTTTTGCGGCGCTATTTGTTTTTTCAGGTGAGGGGAAAAGAAGCGGCAAAATGATCAATATACACCAGCCGCAGCAAAAGCTAATCAGGCCCTACCGAGATTAAACCAAAATTTGGCCCTCTTTTCAGTTTCCAAAATTCTAACCTCCTGCAACATTATACCCTGGTGCAATTTCAATTTTTGCAATAACCTCATAGGTTCCATGTTTTCCCGTGGTCACGTTAAAGTATAAGCCTAAATAATATTCCAAGAATTTTTCAACGTGGTATTCCGGGTACCAGGCTTCAGGTATTTTTCGATTGCCTCCAACAAGCTCCATTTTCGTCGGTCTTCCAAACTCATTATACTTCACAACAACCGAGCGACATTTCGAAGAAAGTGATACGTCAACCGATCACATGATATATTCGTGAAGTATTTGACCATACAAAAAAACAATTTGAAGGATTTTTTAATATTTTTTTTTATTTGTTATTTTGTTACATGAACATCGAGACACTGTTTTCTTGCAAAAAGCATAAATCAAATTCTGTTGATGATAATCCAGTGCACTTCCCTTTCCTCATTTCCCATCCTTTCCCTGCATTCCCCTCTATCTCATTTCCTCGCCACCCCTTCCCACCTTTTTTACCACGCCCTCCTTTTTGTTCTTCCCTTCCTTTCGTACTATCCTTCTCCACCGCACTCTTCTTCCCTATCAACTCTACCGCACCCCTCTATTTCCTACATCCCTTTTCCATCGCTACCCTCTCATCTACTCCGCTAGACCTAATTCCTCAAACTTTCTCTCCATCCTTCTCTATCCCTGTTACTTCCCTATCCCCCTCCTTTTTATCCTACAATCCTCCTCTGAGCAAATGTTCAAGTTTGTTCAGAATTGAGGAATAAAGCTGTATAGCTATAAAGAATAATGCTTTGAAACCTTTCCAATCTAAATTACTTGAGGTACTTGTGTCAAATTTGATATCCAAACAAAACTTTTGCTATGATTTTATGAATTGAGATAATAATAATGATGTCACAACCATAGACAGTGCCTTGAAATTATTAAATGTGACAACTTTCCCACTATCCGTTTCCACTTCTCTTATCCTTTTCTGGAATCCCCTACTTTTTCCTCCTTTTTCACCTCACCTTTTCAACCCTTCCACATCCTTGTTCTTCTTCTTTGTTTTTGCCTTTTTGAGTCAATCAACGAGCCATGACATAACCACTTTAATGATTAAATACTTCTTTAGTTTTCGTGTATAAATCCTCATCATTCAATAATCGCTCGAAATAATTCAGTCTTGGCAAAGATCCCCTCCTTCCCCTTTCTGTTCCACCTTCCTCCTTCAGACCTCCAATCATTTCCTATCATCCGCCTCCTTCCCCATTATAAGAAAACATCCCTTTAACCTCTTCCCTCCCTACCCACACCACCAGCCCCTTCCCTCTTTTCCGTCCTATAATAACATCTCCTGTTTTCCCTCTCTTTCCTTCAATACTTCCCCACTCCTCCGAATCACAATCTTAGCTTCCTTCAGCCTTCCAACCCCCTCCCCTTACCTTCTTTCATACCATTTCATTCTTTTCCTTACATTTCCACATTCCTTGTCCTACCCTCTCATCATTTCCTAGCATCATCCTACGTCCGCACCATCACCCTCCAATCCTTTCTATCAATTTTACCCTATTCGAATAATCCGTATTCCATTCGTATATTCTATCCGTATACTTCAAGTTCGTTCGAAATTGAAAAAAATAATTCTAATAAACTAAAGCAGACTCTCGGCTTAGGATGTCGCGGTTTAAGCCGCAGTGTCGGAGTACGCAGTCGAGTATATTGCGCAATATGGTGCATTCCAAGTGGAAACGGTACAGGCGGCCCTGACTGTTTGTGTTTCGATACTCGCGATTTAGGAGCAAAGCTGTTTGCAGGCAACCCCCGACACTGTTCCTAAACCGAGAGTCTTGTGTTTACATGTTTTTTATCCTAATTACTGAAGCTTCTAAAGTATAGAATACGACAACTTAAAATTGGAACCTCTGAATAGAAATATAATCATTTGAACCTGCCTCCTACTCTCAAGAGATCATTTGTTAAATCTGTGACAGAGTTGTCCTTTAGTCTTAAGACTAAGAAACTTGAGGAAGCGTTTCTGGCACATTTCATTAGATTCTGACAGATATTTTACTTTCGGATACCATACAACAGACCCATACTTTAATTTAGACCTAACTAGAGCATAGTATAGAGTTCTCAACGTAGATTCTTGTTTGAATTTGCGAGAAATTCTAAATAAAATTCCTAGTGATCGATTTGCTTCGCGGACCATATTGTCTACCTGAATGTTTACTTTTAATGTTGCCCTAATATATATATACCAAGATCACGCACTGTTTGCCCTCTATTTATAACCAGGTTATTTATTTTGTACTCGAACTCAATTAAATAAGTTTTTCTTAAAATTGACACAGCATTACATTTTCCAGGGTTAATACCTAGGTTCTTGCTCGTACACCAGTAAATGAAATTATTGATGTCCAATTGTAATTCAGCACAATCCTGCAAGCAGTCTTCTGGCTTGTATAATGTAGCATCATCCGCGTCAAATGAGCAAAGTGTTTGATCACAGCATCAGCATCATGCTTTACTATACTAAAGTGAAAAGGGCCAAGGCTAGATCCTTGGGGAACTCCAGAGGTAGGTATGAAGGAGAAGGATATGTCACCGTTGTACTGAACTACCATTGGACGATTACATAAGTAAGAATGAAATAGATTTAATAGTTTATCCGGTGCGCCTAGTTCTTGGAGTGGTCGATATTTGTGGAACAAAGGCATGTTGAGTTGTTGATAAGACACAAATCACGTAAGACCCAATTATTCACTTATTATCTTTTCGAAGACCTTTGAAAAATTACTCAACAATACAATTGGTCGATAGATTTAGGACTTTCACGATGATCCATTATAATAAATTTAAATTAAAAATTTAAAGATCTTTCGGGTTTCAATCGTGTGCGAAACTATGAATGTGATAGCAGGTTTCCTTGAAACTTTATTCAAATTGTTAACATGGGACCATAGAGTCAAGGGAGACTTGTTAATATCGTTTTCAACATCTGTCAAGTAATTTTTATATGCCTTCTTAGTATTCCTTCTCAATTCCTTTCTTAGATGTAAACATGTTTCTAAATGAATTGTGCTACCTGTTGACTCTAACTGAACTCTGGCTTTATTCTTACAATTGATGGTGCTGATAATTTTTTAGTGTACCATTTAGGGTATGGTGACATATTTGGGTTTACCGAATTTTGGCCTAATACATCGTCAAAAATGTCATATAATTTTTTATAGAATTCTTCAACGACCGTGTTTACATCATCAGAGGTATATAAGAATGACCAATCAGTAGAACTCAGTCTAGCATTAAGGTTCCTATCTATTTTTAGCTGATAAATAAGGCAAGGATGCTTCAAATTTAATAGTAAGGGTGGGTGGTGTTTGTCCACAGGCAAAATAGGTAAAACATTAGCAGTGACCTCGCATGGAAACAATGAGATGACTGGAACCAGATATCGCTCATTTATATTATTGATAGCATTATACTGTTTAAATTGATGGATATCCATAAAGGTTTTTAAGGTGAATGATTTAGTATCAGTTATCCCATCGTTAATAAAGTAGATTCATTTTGGTATATTAAAATCACCAAGTATCAATATCTTATAATACCATATTGCAGATAAATTTGTAACATTTTCGAAAAAGCCCTCCAATTCCTTGGCAGAAATCTCTGTGGGCATATAAGTAGCGATAAGAATAGATGCGTTTACATCAGAAATGATTTTAACGGCAGTCGTATTTATTTTATAATAACAGAGAAAACATTAATATTTCCACAGGTAAAGGTAGCTTTCACGACGATGAGCACGCCACTCCCCCTTCTGTCTAACCTGTCATCGCGATAAACATTAAACAGATCCAGATCAAAAAGTTCAGAGCTATTTACATTGCTTTTCAACCAGGTTTCGGTAAAAACAATAAAATCATAATCAGACACATCTAGGGAGATACTCAAATCATTCATTTTTGTATTAAGTCCGCAAACATTTTGATAATCAATCGATCAATCGTTAAACAAATCAAGATCTATGACATGTGAATAATTAAATGTATTGTTTACCTTACTAGAGTTATAATCTAATTTGCATTCTGAGAGGTGTGAAGAGTTATTTTTTTCTTCGGTATAATTTTGAATTCCCCGTGAATTTCCCTGATGCTGAGTCTGATTCTCCTCTGCGGCGGCGTTCCTGAAGAGTTCTTCGCAGCTCTTTGTATCGCCCCCTTTGTAGGAGAGTGCGGTCCTGGCCTAATACCATTTTGTTCTCGGAGTTTAATTCTTGGGGACGAGATCTCACCCTCTTCCAGTATTCCTGAAGAATCATTCTTACATCCGTGTGTTTGTGAAACGAGATAATGATTGGTCAAGGCGGGTGAGACTTCTGTTGATATTTACCAATTCTTGTTATTTTCATAATTTAATCTCGGTCATGCGAATTCATAAATGACGAGTGATAGTCATTCATTTTAATATTGTCAGATTTCAATAACTCAGAGGGGGTTACTTTACCGGAATATTAGACTCTCGTTCCATTCTTTCATACATCTCAGTTAAGCAACGAGAAGCAATAGAGTTCTTCAAGCCCTGGTCCAGAGAATGATGCGGGGTACCAGCCTTTTGAATCTCCTGTACCTTCACTTCCACAGAGTCAATTCTTTCCAAAGCATCGTTGAATTTTCTAGAATAATCATCGATTTTTTATGAAAGCATTTTAATTTTAGACGATATAAATTTCTCGAAATCTTTTTCCGACTTTAGGTATTGCTCTTGCAGGATCTTGACTAGATCCTTAGATGTAATAGCAGGGGTTGGACTAGGTGAGGTGCACCTTTTTGGCTTAAATCCAAAGCATTTTCTATTCCCGGTACTAAGAGTAGTAGCTAGCTTTGCACACCATATGATTCTTATAGAAATTCACAAACACATTGACACTTTGATTCACTGACCAATTGGAAACACTAATCTCACACGATAACGACATCTACAGTCAATCAGAGCAAATGTTATGAACTAAATTAAGCAAAACACGGAGAGCGACTCACACGCCGATGTTCAGTCTTCGCCATCTTTATCATTCTTTGAAAATTGAAAAGAAATTGAACCATCGAAAAATTCTATTTATGTATTGAGATTTATATTATCTTAGGTATATTTACCAACAAAATTGATGAAAATCACGAAGGCAAAATGCAGAGTTCCAAGAAGGTTCACCATTTTTTCTCGTAAGATTTCGTTAAAGATAACTGATATATCTGGATCATTTCCATCGCTATATATACCTGAGAACTTCATTAGAATGGAGAAATATGCCAATGGGTGGGTGTAGTGTACGCGCCAAAAGCCATAGAAAATCTTATCACCAAGAACAAACCAGCGAAATCGAAAACAGCGTTCAATAGACCTTGGTGTCCGTTCTTCTACTAATACATGCAGATTTGTGAATTAAAGTTTGCCAGGTAATTCTGAAAGATATATACAATTTAAAATCTATTAGATTACTGAACTCACAGAAATCCAGAGAATCTATTAAAGGAGAAAAAATCAAAACTGGGCGAAATTATTATTATTAATTTAATTTAAGAAAAAGGAAATCTCGCCAGGTTTTAAGTTTTTCCCCTTTTGGTAGATTTCCAGAATTCTTTCATTGTATTAACTTAATATATTTTTAATTTAAGCTATCTTTTAGAAGATCTTTAATTAATTTGAATTCAATATAAAACGCTCAAGAGTCTAATTTTTAAGCTGTGAATTAAGATTTTTTTATAAAACAGTCGACTCTTAAACAGGAAAAGATGAATTTTCAACTAAATAGGTGAACTTGTAACTCAATAGTTGAATTTTCAACAAACAAAAAAATTATTCATAAATGAAACAGTGGCACTCACAATCAAATAGTTTGATTTTTAACCAAATAGTTACATTTTCAATCTACGAAGATGAATTTTTAAGCCCGAAGACCAATTTTTTAGGAGACAGTTGAATTTTGAACCAAGAATTTTTCTACCACAAAAGATGAATTTTTGACAAAGTAGAATTTTTCAACAAAACAGATGACCTTTTGGTAAAATAGTTGACTTTCTAACAAAATAGTTAAATTTCTAAAGGAAATCAATTAAGTTTTAACCAAAAAATAGAATAATTAAATTTTCATGTAAAAAAATTGATTATCAACCAAAAAACAAACGAATTATCAACCAGATAGTTGCATTTTCAACTGAAATAGATCATTCTTTAACCAATAGTGAAATAGTGACATTTTAAATAAAAAAAATTAGTTTAGAACCAAAAAAAGAATGAATTTTCAACAAAGTAATTAAACCATCAACGAAGGAAATAAATTTCTAAGAACTTATGTAATTTAAATTTCAACCATGTGGTTGAGATACAACACAGTTCGTATAAATATAGAATTATGTATTGCTCTTTTAGCTTTACTTGACATGAATGAGATGAATGGAGACTGGGTGTCAGGAATGCTAGGGGGGTGAATGATCTTAAGGTAAGAGAATTACGATAAACTATGCACGTAAGGAAGCTAGATATTTTATGTGTGACTGAGACAAAGAACAAGGGATGCGAAAGTAGAAACATAAAAAATGGGATGTTGAAAGGCGGTTTTGATATGTGGTCAGGGGTAGATAGCGAATCACATGGTAGTCAAGGGGTCTGTTTGATTATGAATGGAAAAGCAAGACAGCATCTCAAAGATCAAGGATATGTGAATCGCCCAGATGGCTGTGGGTTAGAATGAAGGTAGGAATCAGAAGATTATTCATCATAGCGTGCTATGCCCCAATTGATAGTGATCCGGGAGAAACCAAAGACGCCTTCTGGGACACATTAAATGATACAGTAAGTACTTGCGATTATGGTGAACGAATCATTCTGCTAGGAGATGGGAACGGATGGTTTGGCGTCCAACGTCAGGGTACAGATACAGAAAGGGTACTAGGTAATTTTGGGGATTCAAGGAAAAATTATAAAGGGGAAAGATTAGTTAGCTTATGCTTAGAAAAGGGCTTTTTTGTTACAAATACTTGGCTTAGACATAAAATGATCCACATGTACACCTGGCGTAAAGAAAATAGCCACAGTATAATTGACTTCGTTATTGCGGATGAAAGACTAAGAGAACTAGTAAAAGATACAAGAGTCATGAGGGGCTCTGAATGCAATACTGACCATTACCTTCTAGTCTCCAAAATAAACTTAGGACCGGGATGGAGAAGAAAGAGAACCAAACAAAAGACACAAACGTGATTCAAGATTGAAAATTTACAGAAACCGGAAGTGCAAATAGATTTTCAGAATAAGTTTAACGAACGCATAGATAGGGCAACTTGTGAGATGCTTATAAGCAATAAAGATATAGAGCGTATATGGACTATGCTACGGGATATCATTGTTACAACTGCGACTGAAGTGTGTGGTACGGCGGTTGTAGAAGGAAAGTCTGGTGGTGCATGGTGGAATGATGAAATTGAGGCATCCCGGCAAGAAAAGAAAGAAGCGTACAAGAGAACGTTGAACATCACAGATCTTAGCGATTAGGAGAGAAATCGAATCAAAAATGATTACAGACACAAAAATAGGAAAGTTAAACGACTAGTCAAGGAAAATAAAGATAAAATCAGAACAGAAGAAGAGAAGAAAATACAAAACAACTTTGAACGAAGCAAGAAACTAATGCTATATGATACAGACGGGATAGTAGACGCTTTGAAAGATTTTTTTGAAGAATTATTAGGAGTTGCAGTTACAGGACAACAGAACTGCGACATAGAACATAATGCATCATAAAACGCAATTGAGAAAATCTGTGTCACTGAAGTTAGAGATATAATTAAGAACTGTAAAAACGGTAAGGCTGCTGGTGTTGAAAGTATTAGCGCTAAAATGCTTAAATACGGTGGCGAGCACATACCTCTTAGGCTGTGCGAATTGATAAATTTATGTATCGAGGTGGGGGAAGTCCCAGACCATTGGAGAAAAGCGATTATTGTACCAATATTCAAAAGCAAGGGAGATAAAAGCAACTGCAATAATCATGTGGTAGGAAAGAAAGCTTTTGTGCGTTTGTTGACCTAGAAAAAGCATTTGAAAAGGTAAATAGAAGTAAACTTTGGGAAGTCCTCAAACAAGGATGTGTTATTGCATCAGTGAGTGATGAGCCTACGGAGCCCTTGCTTACGACTCGTTACAAAAACATTGCGCTCGTTTCAAGAAGGTCGTCAGTCCACACTAGTCATGAAATATACTATTCTGACACGCTCATTACTATTTATTTCGTCCAAATAACGCAAAAAAATCGTATTGACAGGTGGATGACAATTCAGCCCAACACACGATAGTACTCGAAATGAGAAAGAAACAGTCTCAAAGTGATGGATTTCCCCTAGATTCTCAAAATGAGCCTGCGAAGCTCATTTATGTTGCAAGTCAAGTTCGAAATCACAATTTTGATTCTCACTAATATCACAAGAGCTAAAGCTATCATCTTTCTTACGCAGGAAAAATGGTCTAAAAGCTGCATTTTTTATCACTTTTTCCTCCTTCAAATTCTTCTCCTTTGCTAACATTCGTGCCTGACAATCACTTCGTTTACGTTTATTCATTTTGATTTTAAAAGGGATGTTCTTAGTGCAAAATGCATTCTGAAACTGAGGACTCTGGCCTAGTTGTGTTTCTGCTCATGACACAGGTATATTGTATATGGAAAATAAAATAACATTTTGTATAAATTTTGAGCGCGGATTTGTCCAAACATGTAATACATCGATGCAATATCCTTTGGTTCATTTTAATATAAATTTGCAGTATATATTTGTCTCAAAAACATAAATTATAGTAAGACTATATACGAGCGAAGTTTATATGTAAATAACTACGTATGTTATATAAAACACTCAATGAATCAAATGTGAAAAAAAACTCCTTATCATAAAAGATGGGTTTTGATCATATATTTGATACAATGAGTGTATGTACTATTATAACATATATACATAAGAAGTCGTTTGTATTAGCTTCACTCATATTTTCTTACTATTTATATTCTCAGGAAAAATATAGACTATATATATTTTATGTTAAAATTAATTTACTGAAAAAATTTCCCAACTTTTTGAAATTTTCAGTTGCAGTAACTGAAAATTCCTAAGCTGTAACCGAATTTTCTGAAACCTATGACAGAAACTTTCTGCAGTTACCGTTGCTGAAATTTCTGTTACAGTTTGGGAAAATTTAGAAATGATTTCTTCATAAAGCTTTAGTGATGCATCCCTGAAAATTCCTACAGGAATTTCTAACAGTAATTATTTTACTTTATTCTGCCAAATTTGACTTTTACAATGCGGGAGATTTTCGGTCACTAATATCTTTGGAATTAATTTTTTCCATGTTCACATAATATCATAATCAATATTCAACACAAAATGTGAATCTTCAATCCAAAAGAACGTACTTTTAACAAGATAATTAAATTTTCAATAAAATAGTTTAATTTGTAGTAAAATATCGATTTTTGAATCTAGAAAGATAAATTTTGAATCATAAGGAATTTTCAGTTGAAAAAATAAATTTTCAACCAAAAACGAATTCTTAACCAAATAGTCCAATTTTCTACTAAAAACGATCAATTTTCAACCGAATACAGAATAGTTACATTTTTAGTTGAAAAAACAAATTTTAAACAAAAAAAAAAACGATTTTTCAAGAAAAAAGTTAAATCTCCAATCAAATAATAGAATTTCGAACCAAAAAATAAGAAAAATATTTTATAAGCGGAATAAAGAAATTTCAAATAAAAATAAAAAAATTTTCATGTAATTATTTTATTTATTTCAATAAACAAATTAACTTTTCTATTATTATTTTTTTTTTATTTCTCGGTTGAGACCGTAACAGCCCCTGACGGTTGGGTGATCCCGCTACATCCCCTTGTGAGCCTAAGCATGACCCCAAAGCCCTCTCCATAGGGAGATGACCGCAGCCACGCTGTTGGCTGATATCTCTGCCTAACTGATGCAATAATTGCCTGTGAGTTTTAGATGTTTCCCTGCAACCGCAGTGTAGTGACAAAGGATACGAGTAGCTGTCTCATTATCCTTTCCGCACAGACGACAGAGGGGACTTTCTGCAAGCCCTATCTTATGTCTGTGATATCCTAACTTCCCATGTCCTATGAATAGTTCTGTTAGGACTTTAATTTCATTCCTCCCGAGCTTGAGTATTTCCCTAGCTCAGTTGGAGTTAAGCTTTGAGCCCAAGAGTGTTTTGGCATGTCTGCAACCAGAAACCAAGTCCCACTCATTCTGATGTTCCTCAGTCAGCCAACTGTTAATTTCTACAGTAACTGACCTGCTGGAAATACCTACAACCGGCTCAGGTTCAGTAAAATTTCTTCCTGCTGCTAGCTTGGCTAGCCTATCCGATATCTCATTGCCCTTGATACCGCTGTGTCCAGGGATCCATAGCAGAGTGACTCGGTTTTCCGTCGCTAACATATTTATTGCCTCAAAGCATTCCCATACTAATAGCGACGTGGTCGTTGTTCCATTCAAGGCCAATATAGCAGCCCTGCTGTCTGAACAGATACGGATGTTCCTTTTATTGTCATACTCTTTTGCCTTGTAGGCGCACTGGAGTATGGCCATCATCTCAGATTGTAGAACTGTGGCGTAGGACCCCTTCTCGATTGTGAAGCCCATTCCATTCCTTCCACGATATACGCCGGCTCCTGCATTATCCTTGTTCCTGGAACCATCTGTAAACCAGTCGTCCCCATCACTGGGCAGGTGTGCCTCGCCGTTAACTCATTCCTCCTTCGTGGATAGGTTAACTCGATACTTCTTGTCGAAGAGGTGGCGAGTGACCATTTTGTCACTGCTGCCTTCGCAGACACGGCCTTGATGGTAAGATGGAGGGGCTCTAAACCTGTTAGTGCCTCCAGTGCCATCCTGGACTTTCTTTGCTTCTGAAGTGTCGTCCCCTTCTCTCCAAACCTTGAAAAGCCCGGGAAATATGCCTTAATCAGGTGAGCCAAGGTATTCCTGTCCGAGTCTGACCGCCGGGCAGTTTCAGAGTGCCGAGAATAGCGTCCGGATTTCGAAAAAGCAGTCTATGCAGTCTAGCCGCCTCAGCTCCCTTCTCGACGTCTGTGCAAAAGTTGGTCCAGCTCTCTTGCTTTGCCTCACGTATAGCCCCCCTGCATTCGTCCCTCATCGTTAGGAATGACGTCCATAGCTCCTTCGTTTTGCCAGTACTGGCACTTCTGAA
This sequence comes from Andricus curvator, assembly GCA_932195095.1. Lineage (NCBI taxonomy): Eukaryota > Metazoa > Arthropoda > Insecta > Hymenoptera > Cynipidae > Andricus > Andricus curvator. Next base: position 32,750 of record CAKNYM010050504.1, on the reverse strand, counting down.
CCTCTCTCTGGTTTCCCTGCGAAGCTCTTCGAGTTTCCCATTCCACCAGTGTGTCTGCCCGGCCTTTCGGACTCTTGCAGGTCGAAAATTACTTTCATAAGTAGCTTTAATGGCCTCCGTGAAAGTTTCGGCTGCCGTCTCCAGTTTATCCACGTCTCGAATAGACCTGGGAACCTCTGAAAGTACGCATCTTAGTTCCGTGGAAAACTGATCCCAGTCCGTTCTTCTTAGATTTCTGACACATTTAGGGCCAACGGGTACAACGGATTCCAACACGAACTCTATCTGTGAGTGATCTGAGAGAGTGAGTTCATCTGAAACTCTCCACTTCTTGATATTATCCCTAAAACTACTGGTACGCAGACTGATGTCAATGACTTCCTCCCTGACCGAGTTACGGAACGTTGGGGTGTTCCCCGTATTAAGAATATCTAAATCAGTAGTGATGAGGTATTCTAGTAGGTCATTACCTCTTGAGTTGATGTCCGTGCTGCCCCACATAGTATGGTGGGAATTAGCATCGCATCCCAGCAGAAGAGGAATACCCCTTACATTGCAATATTCCACCAGTGTACGTACCTCCACTGGTGGGTTGGTATCGCTGTTATAAGGAAAATAAGCCGATCCCAGAACTAGCCTTCCTATTCCTTTGAGATCCGTGGCTATCACCATCAGGTCTCTCGAACACAGGTCAAGCAGCGGGACAGCGTTAACTCCCTTCGCCAGTATGCAAGCCCTTCGTTTGACCGCCTTGGGGTCCATGTAAGAAAAAATACCAGCTCCCCCCCCCCCCCCTAATATCCTCATGGTATCTCGAACTAACCATGTTTCTTGGATTAGTGAAATACCTGTGTGCCTCGCAATTATGCCTTTCTGCAAAACTGCCGCGACGCCTTTGCTGTGATGCAAGTTAATCTGGGTAATGGTTAGACCAGGAGCAGTCATTTAGGTCTACTCCCGATCTTCCAGTGTCTCAACGGGCTCCTTCTGTCCCTGGCCGGCAACCCTCAAGTTGACCTGTCCAAATACGAAGACCCCTCCCCTGCAGAAGGAGGTCACGAATTTTGGCCATTGAACTGGGGAAACTCTTTTCAGCACCCTTCAGGTAGCCTCCCTGAAGATCTCGTACTGCTCCGTAGGGAGCAACGAGTCCGGGTAGTTGTGGTCGGTCACTACCATCGTCAGGGGGTTAGTCCTCGGAGTGGCCGTCAGTCCACCTCTCGAAGACTCTCTGTTAGTCGACTGCTGGGCCGCCTTGTGCCTCTTCAGAGTCTTAGCCATCCCTGGTGGGGTGTCCTCTGTGCCCCTACCTCTCTCATAGGCCTCAGTGCTGGATGTCGGCCCTGTAGCTGCTGACGTTCCAGCTTCCGCAGCTACTCTGCTAGCCTGCTGCGCTTGCCTCCTCAGTCTCCTTTTCAGAGAACCTTTGATGCGTCTCCTCTTTTTGGGGGACTGATTGGCCTCTCCCATTACCATAGCCTCGGTCAGGGTGACCGTCGAATCCTCAGCTTCCGATGGAGCTGGGGGCGCAGCCGTCACCTGGGAAAGGGTTATGTTAGACTCGTTAAGGCCCAACTTCTCTCCCCCCTCCGCCACCTCCCTTCCTCCTCGTTTTACATTTTTAGTGTTTTGCGTGTTCATTTTGATCCAACGAGAAGCTAGGGAAATAAAAGGTTCGCCCCTGCAGAGACCCGCATGCAGGGGTAAGAGAATTACTCGGGGAAGTCGTCTGGTGTCCCCGAGAGGCCGTTAGGACACTTTTGTAACCCCTAGGTGCCAAAGTGCCACGAGCACGACCACTCTACAACCATGGCTTAGGGGAGTGTTCACATTGAGTGAGACACTCAATGTTCAAATATCCGCTTGCAGACCACCATAACAAAGAGAGGGCTGTTTCTTGGACGCTGTGCGGGCCGCAGGTCATTCCTGTCCTGATTTCAAAACTGAAAATCGGTTCGGGAGGGGCCTTGACCCAGGGATCCAGTAGGCCCGTGTAAGCTAGGCTCTTTCACCCTTCTACCAAACCGTAATCACGCATACCAGGAGAGCCTTTTCATAGGGATCCTTTCATTCATATACATACGCATGCAGGCCGAGGTCCTTTTGACCCCCATGTCCCGCACGCTTAAGCCTACCCACCAACTACAAGGTGTTACAGCCTCGAGGGGAAGAACTTTTCTATTATAAGAGATGAATGCTTAATCCAAAAGGACGTATTTTCCACAAAACAGTTAAATTTTTTAACAAAAAAATGACTTTCTGATAAAATAGTTTAATATTCAACAAAATAATTATATTTTCAATGAAATAGTTGAATTTTTAAACTAATACTGGAATTTTCTATCTAAATAGATAAATTTTCAACCGATTAGTCGATTTTTTAAACAAAAAACATGATACTTCTACCAAAAACAGTTGAATTTTCTACACGAAAAGTTGAAATTTGAACTAAAAGACGAATTTATTAACGAAAAATGTTATAGTTGATATTTCAAAGAAAAAAAAGGAACCGAAATAAAAGAGTCGAATTCTCAAATAAAGAGATGAATTTTCAATAAAAATGTTAATTTTCAACCAAACAGTTTCAGTTTTAACCGAAAGAGAAAATTTCAACCCAAGAGATTAGTTTAATACCAATAAAGCCGAGTTTTCAACTAAAAAAGATCAATTTTCAAACGAAAATGGAAAAGTTACATTTTCGGTTAAAACATTATTTTTAACGAATAAAAAAAGAAAATTCGACAAAATGGTTGATTTTTCAACCAATCAGATGAACATTTAACATAAAAATCAATTTTTAACAAAGTGGTTCAACTTTACACGAGCAGTAGAATTTTCACTTTAAACGAAAAAAAAAACAATTTTCAAATAAAAATGGAACGGTTATATTGTATGTTAGGTAAATTTAAGTTCTCTAAAACAACTTTATTCTCCTTCAATTTTGAGAAATTCCTTAAAATTCCCTAAAATCGTTGAAATCAGTTAGAAATCCTTTCAAAATTCAATTTAATTTATTTTCGAAAGTTCTCCAGAAATATCTTGAAATCGTTCGAAATCCTAAAAAATTCTTTGAAATCCCTTTAAATTTTTTAAATCTCTTGAAATCCGCGAAAATGTTTGGAAATCTTCAAAGTCATTTGAACTCCCTCGAAATGTTTCGAAATTCCTTGAAAATCTTGGAAATATTTTTAAATCTCTTGAAAACCGATGAAATCCTTTTAAATTAGTAAAAATATTTGGGAAGCCCTTGAAATCTTGTTAAAATTTTTGAATTTGAAAAAAATAAATGAATGAGAAATGAACAGTTAAATCCTTAACAATAAGAGATTCATTTTTAACCAAACAGTTGTGATCTTCAACAAAAAAAATGTAATTTTTACGAAAATGGATGAATTTTTAACGCAAAAAGACGAATTTTTAAAGAAAAAGAATGACTTTTTTACCAAATTTTTGAAATTTCAACTAGAAAAGATCAAGTTTCAATGTGAAATATCAATTTTCAACAAAAAACAGAATAAGTACATTTTTAATGAAGATAATGACTAACTAAAGAGATGCATTTTCAATTAAAATGAATTTTCAACAAAAGAGTTCAGCTTTCCACCCCAAAAGATGATTTTTTAAGGAGGAAGAATAATTTTCTAAAAATATAAAAGTTAAATTTTCAACCAAATAGGTGAATCTTCAACCAAAAAAAAATCAATTTTCAACAATGTAGTTCAACTTTCAACCAAAAAGTTGAATTCTTGACAAAAAAATGACTTTTCAACAATATATTTGCATTCTTCACAAAATAATTAAAGTTTCAACCAACTAGGGGAAATTTTAACCAAAAGAGAAATAAATATTAGAAATATATACTAAAAATATTTATTTATGCAGCAAATTACTGATATTTAAACTATGATAGGACACTTGGATCTTCTTTTACATATTTTAAGACTAAAAATCTTTTCATTCAAAATATTTTGTATGTACATATCATATTAAAAAATGTACCATTTGGTTCTTTTTGGGAATTTTTGGTTTGTATATATCTAACGATTAACATTTTTTCCTACTAAGATTAATTTTTAACAAACCAAAAAATCAATTATCAACCAAAAGGACAAATTTTCAAAGAAAACAGTTAAATTTTCAAAAAAAATGACGATTTATCAATGAAACTGTTTGGTTTTCAACCAAACGGAATTTTTGACTCAAAAAAGAAAGAAAATTTCAATTAAATTGTTTAAATTTCAAATAAAATAATAAATCTTCAACAACAGAAAAATGATTTTTCAAGAAAGAAGTTGAACTTTCAACCAAATAGGCGAATTTTCAATAAAAAAAGATTAACTCTCCACGAAAAATATAATAGTTGATATTTCAAACGAGAAAAGATTTTAATTTTAAATGAAAATCGGTCGACTTGACTAGAAAGGTGTATTCTTAGGTAAAACTGTAATTGTTCGACTTTTTGACGAAATAATTTAATTCTCAACCAAAACAGATAAATTTTTAAGAAAGAATTTGCATTTTCAAGCCATAATATCTAACTTATAACAAAAACAAGGAATTTTCAAACTAAAAAGATGAATTTTCAACAGAATAGTTGAATTTTTAAATAAAAATGGTCAGCTTTCAACAAAAAATAGAATAATTGAATCTACAGATGAAAAAATTCCAGATAGTTAAATTTTCAACTAAAATAGATCAGTTTTCAAACAAAAAGAACAAATTTTCAACAAAATAAATGAATCTTCAACGAAGGAAATAAATTTCTAAAAACGTACTTTAAATTTCAACCCTGCGGTTGAATTTTCAACCAAAAAAGACAAATTTTCAACCAAAAAAGACAAATTTTCAACCAAAAACACAATAGCTATAGTTATATCTTGAACCAAATAGTAGTATTTTGAAACAAAAGTGATGAATTCTGAACCAGAAATTTAATAGCAGACTTTTCAATTGAAAGGAATTGACTTTCTACGATAAATAGTTTTTTTTTTACGAGGGATGGTGGGAAATGTTCAAGAACACACCGTGAAGGGTCTGCACCTCTCGGTAGTGTGGGGATCTTAGTCGCATCACTACAATGACTCTGACATATATAATATTCAATTATACGTCGCTTATAATTATACATTATACAAAATCAAATTTGTCATTATGATAGTGCCACCCAGGGACCCAATAAAAACCATCACCTATTTTTCCTTGGCACAAGTCCCCCTGGAAACCGCTTTCGCATTACTTCAGGGGTTGCCGTTTTCTTGCCTTCCAAAGGGCTGCTTCTTCTGCTTCTTCTTAACCATATAACAACCAAGATGCACGCATCGTCCTCAGCAGCGCTGTAGAAGCGCACATCGGGCTCGTCGACCTTCGAGATCTTGGCTGGGTGCAGCTGATTGGGCTGTCATCTGGGAGGCTTCCTCAGCGGGGCTGCCTCCCTGAATGACGCGCATCTCCTCGTCCCCGGAAGATGGTCAGTTCGGGGCTTTCCTCCTGTTGCGGCGCAGAGGTAGCACTCGAAAGTGTTTACGCACTATGCAGACCTGTTTCCCTCCTTGCCGCACCTCCAGCATCCTCTCGTCAGATCAGAACCCTCACAAACCGCTGCATCTTCTTACGTACGCGACAGTACACCCATCCCACTTTCAGGTGCCCTCCGCGTACCAATTTTCTCGCCCTTTCCTCAGACAGTTTCACGAAAGCCTTCAGAGATCCTTTGAAGGCCTTTTTCGTAAGACTGGCCTTAACATCTCCTGCGTGCTGCTCGCCAATATGCTTTCTGACGGCCGCCTCGACCTCCTCCGCTTATGTGATTGTGTCGAGGTCCAATACCTCGACCTCAGTACGAGGGACCAGCTCCCGCACACAACCCTTCTCCCCAAAAGCTGTTCAGATGACAGCGGACAACATTCATCTGCCATCCGCTGCAGGCCCGACCTCTATAAGGACATCTCCGTTTCTTGTTTCCCAGACACCCCTGATTTCTACATCAGGGGAGTCCGGTTTAACCTTGCGTTTGAGGTCCTTCAGCACCTTAGCGTAACTCGAACCCCCGGCCGGTTTTATGAGAACCGCCTAGCGTCGAGCACGCCTCTGCACGTCTTTTGCCTTTTTTTTCTTGGTTGCAGCTTTCCTCCTGGTGCCTCCACTCCTCTTTTCTGGCGTGGACGTCGCAGGTGCTGCAGCAGTGCGGGTCCTCGGCTTCTTTGTCTTTTGTCTTGAGACACTGGCCTCGACGGGGCTCCGAGAAGGCTCCCTCTCTCGCATCCCAGATTGGGGAGTGAAAACCTCCATAGCTTCTTCAGTTTGCGTCCCGGTCTGGCTCATATTCTTCTTCTTCTGTCTCTTTTCTCTACCCTTCTTCATTTTTATAGCGGCGGATGCGCCAACTCCTGGCGGAACAAAACCATAATTGTATTTGGCATAGATATTTGTGCTGGACAGTTTGTTCACCACCTCCCTTGCTTCTTTTACTCCTTTCCGGATTGGCAGCCCCATGTTCCTCTTCTCTATGCAGAAGAGTTCCATCTCTAGGATGATTGTCCTCAATTTTTCTATGAGCCTACTTTGCTCATCCATGTTTCGCTCCGGAATCGTTATGTCCCTCCTGACCTCTGTCTTTTCGCTCATATCGAGCTCCTTCGTCACGTCCAAAGGTCCTCCTAACTCCTCACAGACGCTCCTGTCCAAGTACGATTGGTTCCCCCCAAAATCCATAGAACCGCCACCGGCACCGGGGCTTGCACCCGATCGGAACCGGTGGGGAGATTTCCACCTCCTTGGGGTAGTGTGTTTTTGTCGTACCCACTCATGGATGGTTTCTTATTCGGGGTTCCTTCCCCTACCTGGTTTTTGTCCACCCTGGGTATTTGATTTCCCCCTGTTCCACCCATATCTGGAACGCGTTTCCCTATCCGCAACCTGGAGAGGCGCCCGATAAGGGACCAGCAACCCCACACGGGAACGATAAATAGTTATATTTTTATTATGTTCTGTTAATTCAGTTCGTACTTAAGCGAAATTGATGAAAAAAGAGGAAGTTTTTTGAAAATAGTGGGGGAAAAGAGGCGTTTTTCAAAAAAGGGGAAGAGGAGGAAATAGGGAAAGAATGTGACGTCTGTATTTAAATGCTTTACTAGTGAAATCTCTAATCATCATTTTGGTAAAGCATAACACAAATTGTTATTCACATTTATACTTTTCATGTTCGATTTCACATTCTCGGCAGAAATCGTCAACATCGTTAATAATAAGTTTCAATCCCAGTTTTTAACAAATACAGAAGTTTAAAAACAAGTTCTGTTAATAAGTCCACTTTTTTTATTTAGATTAGGTATTAGTAATCTTGAAAATTTTAACATAGTTAGAATTATTTAAAACAAATTATCATACTGATATCTGTTCAAAGATTTTTTTAATATCATTGTTTGATTCCCGGAAAGGTATTTATGGGCAGATCAAGAATAAATATCGCTGGTTCACTAAATAACATTTTCATTTGTAGAGAATGCATATTAAACATTTTGCAGATATTTTATTCCAATATTCCTTTATTTTCCCAAATGCTTATTACGTAATTATTTGTTTCGAAATATCTTATCTTCTAATGTGTTAGTTATACATTGGCGTTCGCGTCAGAATTTCTTTTCACCTTTACGCATGCAATATTTGTTCTCGCTGATAGTACTAAACTGCTGAATATAAGTCATGAAATAAAAATTATTGCAATAAGAAAAAAAAACCGATAGAGAACCAATTTTATTTGCTTTATGCACTTTTTTTGTCATCCACAAACAACAAAAATCTGCCCGCTTCGCGGGCACATTCTCATGGCGCGCTTCGCGCGCGGCTCGCTTCGCTCGCAAGTTTGAGCGCGCCTAGGGCGCGCGACTGTTGGATCTCGCGCTTCGCGCTCGATCATATATTTATCTCGCGCTTCGCGCTCGATTATGTATTCACCTCGCGCTACGCGCTCGGGCGTATTTGCATCGCGCTTTACGCTAGGCTCCTCTAGATTTTTGAACTTCGTGTTCGATTTCGATGAAAAGAAAAAGTTTGTTTGCAAATATTATAAAATTATCAAAACCTCCACATATTAAGTGATTGTTAAATTTGCTTTTATTTTAGACTGAAAAGGAACTTTATTTACTCAAGGTTCTATCGACCTTAAGGAACACATTCTCATCCAGACACTCGCGCTTCGCGCTCGATATTTGATTTGAAAATCATTTGAACCGTATGATAGAAACAACAAAGTTTGAGCGCACTTACGGCGTGCGATTTGGTAAATACACTGAGCGCGCACTTTGTGCTTCGTGTTATATGTTCTTCATATACAAATTACTAAATTTGTATTTGATTTCAAATGAAAAGTAATTATATAATTCAGGCGACAAATTTTATTAGTTAACATTTTAATTTAGCTTGTGCCGTTTATCAAAAAAGTTAATTTTTTCATTTTGAATGTATTCTTACCACAAAAATTGATTACGGGTGTGTAAGTCTTTTTTGAATGCACAATTTTTGTTCATTTATATGTTTTCGTACCTTGCATTGTTTTTTCAAAAATTTGATTTGTTTTACTGTCAATGTTATTTTCACGAATAAAACAAAAACCACGCATCCTATCGAAACATGAGTCACAATAAATTTGTACCTCTTCCTTGGATGAACAAATTTTGTTTCGGTCATTTTTTCGTAGCTGGTAATATTCGTCTGAAAATTTGATTTTTCTATTTTCAATGCTTTTTTTTACGAATAAAACAAAAACTACGCGTCATATCAAGAAGTGAATGATAAGAAATTTGTAGATCTTTTTTAGGTGCACAATTTTGGTGAGATGACCTTTTCTGGTATCTTGCATAGTTTTACAGCAAAATGGCTTTTTTGATTTTTCATTAATTTTTTGTGCGATCAAAATTTGAATTTTTTATTTTTCGAAAAATTCAAAAAGTTGTCATGAAAATATTATAGGGTGTTCAGAAATCAACGTTTTTCTCCTCTTGACTTTTTTTCATATCGTGCGTTTTTCGGCTTAAAATGATCATTTTCGTTTGTTTTTTGGAATTTTGAAAATGCTATAACTCCAGTAATTTTTTTTTTATCACGAAAAGTCATAAGAATATTTTGTTCGTCATTTTGCGTACTACTAATAACTGTACATAGAATTTTCAAATCTTCCAAAAAAGTGGTCTCAAAAATTTTCAAAATGTGCTCACTTTTTGGATTTTCATCCAAAATAGCTGGTTAACGAACTCGTTCTCTATTTTTCGGCCATAAAAAAGTGTGCCAAAGCTCAATCAAATCTGATCATTTTTTCGAAAGTTATCGTGGCTACAGACAGACAGACAGACAGACTGACAGACAGACAGACTACAGACTACAGACAGACAGACACCTTCGTAAAAATCGTTTTTTCTGACTCAGGAGGTCTCAAAACGTGGAGATTTGATGAAAACCGACTATGTCAAATTTTACATAAAACCAATACCTTCTCATTAGAATGAGAATGTAAAAAAGATTTTCTACCAAAAAATATGAATTTTCAATTTAAAATCGGTACTTTTTCTTATTTCCATAAATTCTATTTGATAACTCATTCAGAAGCTCAGCACTATCAGCGAGAACAAATATTGCATCCGTAAAGGTGCCAAGAAGTTTTTACACGAAGGCCAAACGAAAATTAACACATTACATTACGTAAAAAGAATTTGGAAATTTAAAGCAATCTTGTAATAAAATATCTAGAAAATGTTGAATATACATTTTATACCTGGTTTGATTGAATATACTCGTAGATAAAACGATTAAATTTGTTATATTTATTGTAAACTAAAACATTTAAAACAATTTTTATATCTTTTCTTGTACCGAAATTTTTCTAATTGTCAAATCTAATGACTTCTCCTTTAGATTAGTTCAAAGGGTTTTACTTTTTTCATCGAATGGCGCCACAAATAAAAAAAATTATTAAGTGAACCGGCGATATTTATCCTTGATCTGCTCGAAGATACTGTCCCGGAAATCAAACAATGATATTGAAAATATCTTTGAAACAGAGATTTGTAAGATAATTTGATTTAAACAATTATAATTATGTTACCATTTTCAATATTATAAATACCTAATATGAACAAAAAAAGTAAAATTGAGAACATAACTTGTTTTAAAACTTCATTTTTGTTAAAAACTTGCATTCAAACTTATTACGATTATGACGATTTCTGTCGAGAATGTGAAATCCAACATAAAAAGTATAAATGCGAATAACAATTTGTGTTCTGCTTAGAAAAAAAAGGATAATTAAAGATTTTACTGGTAAAGCATTTAAATAGATTTCACACTCTTTCCCCATTCTTCCCCTTTTTGAAAATTTTTTTTTCTAGGTATTTTCATAAAACTTTCCCCTTTTTCATTTATTTCGCCTAATACGGAGTGAATTAACAGAACATGATAAAAAAGCCAACTATTTATCCTAGAAAGTCAATTAATTTTAAATAAAAATTGTACTATTAAATTCCTGGTTCTGAATTCATCTCTTTTGGTTCAAAATTCTACTATTTGGTTCAAGGTATAACTATTTTGTTGAAAATTAGTTCTATTTATGAAATTTCATTTCTTCATTGAAACTTTAACTATTGTGTTTTTAGTTGAAAATTGATAGTTTTTAGTTGAAAATGCAACTGTTGAATTCCTTATTGAGAATTTATCTTTTTTTTCAACCACATGGTTCAAATTTAAACTGCGTTCTTAGATTTCCTTCGATGGAGATCCAATTATTTTGTTGAAAATTTGTTCTTTTAGGATGAAAATTCCTTTTTTTTTATCAAAAATTTAACTATTCCACTATTGGTTTAAAATTGATCTATTTCAGTTGAAAATTTAACTATCTGGTTGAAAAATCGTTTGTTTTTTTTGGTTGATAATCAGTTTCTTCATTTGCAAATTCATTTATTTTATTTGGGGTTAAAAGTTGATTGATTTTATTTCAAAATTTAACCATTCTGTTGAAAATTACTCTTTTTAGTTTGAAAATTCCTCATTTCTGTTATCAATTTAATATTTTCCCTTTGAAAATGCAAATGCTTTGTTAAAAATCAATCTGTGTTGGTTGAGAATGCAAGTATTTTGTTGAAAATTCGTCTTCTTTCGTTAAATTCAAGTGTTTATCATTTAAAATTTTTTGAAATATCAACTATTATATTTTTCATTGCGAGTTAATCTTTTCTTATTAAAAATTCAACTATTTGGTTGAAAGTTCAACTTCTTTCTTAAAAATTAATTCTGTTGTTGTTGTTGTTGAAGATTTATTATTTTAGTTAAAATTTCAATAATTTAGTTGAAATTTTGTTTTTTCTTTGAGTCAAAAATTTTGCTTGCTTGAAAATTAAAATGTTTATTGAAAAATCGTCCATTTTGTACATTTTTTAATGAGATAGGTACAAATAATTCAATTGGAAAGATTTCTAGTCTGAAAATATATAAAACAAGATCCAAGTGCCCTATCATTGTTTAAATATTACTCACTCACAGTATATTCTGACGAATTATGCCATAGAAGGAGAATATTTTTAACAACTTTTCTGTATGCTTTAAAAAAATGATAATTAGAGATTTTACAAGTTAAGCAACTGAATACAGACTTTACACTTTCTCCCTTATTTTCCTCTTTTCCCCTTTTTTAATGAATTCCTCTTTTACCCCTGTTTGTAACATTTCAAACTTCGATAACATTTAGCACCTTTCCTGAAGATAAATAAATAAATATTTCTACTATATATTTCTAAAATTCATTTTTCGTTTGGTTAAAACTTCTACTATTTCGTTGAAATTTTAATTGATTATGATTCGCCGTACGAGAAAATTCCACGAAAGTAAAAATTTTGATATTGTGTCAGAAATTTAAAAAAATTTAATTTTTATGCTTTTTTTGCTTTTTGAATAAAAATGGGTGAAATTTAATGAATTGCTAGTCGAATTTTCCAGATCCAATTGGCGAAAAGTGAGACATTTCCTAATTTAGTAGTAGGAAACTAATTTCTTTTTAAAAAATAATTACTCAGGACTGTGTATAATAATTAAAAAACGGTTATAAAAATAGAAAACGTCAAAGAAAGAAGAGTAATAAAACGACACGATGGTGTGACATTGTTAACTATATTCAAACAATAAGAAGGTTAGATTGTGAAATTGTAAACGTGACGTAGCCTGTCTCCAATATAAAAACATTTCGCGCTGATTTTTTGAACAAAGTTAAGAAGAAAAATAGAATTTTTTATAATGTTAAAATGAAAAGAAATCAATGAGCTTCAAATTAATTATGCACATTCATATTCTTCAAGCGCTACTTTTCAACCAAGTTTTGTTTTCGATTTACAAAATTTGTTTCAGTCTTACATTTTTATAGTTTTTCATAGAAAACTGAAATTGTATAGCAAAGTTTGTAAAAAAGATTTTCCTCGAATGAAAATAAACGTTCGGTTACAATTTCAACTATTTGCTTAAAACTTTAATTATTTTGATAAAAATGCAACTATTTTGTTAAAAATTCATTTTTTTTGTCAAACATTCAGCTACTTGGTTGAACGTTGAACTACTTTGTTAGGAATTAATTTTTTGGTTGAAGATTCATCTCTGGTTGAAAATTTAACTATTCCATTTTTAGGAAATTGATCTTCTTCGTTAAAAAATCATCTTTGGGACTGAATATTGAACTCTTTTGTCGAAAATTCATTGTTCTAAGGTTCTTCATTGTATTTGTAAATGCATCTTTCATGTTACTTAATTTTTTGAATTAAAAATATAACTATTTTTGTTTGATGTATGTATTCTACTCATCCTGATGCCGATTTAACTTTCTTAAAAATTAGGTATAATTTTCATTCATTTTATTCAAGTAATGTTTCAAATGAATTAAAATTATATATAATAATTATATTAAAAAAAATAATTAATAAATTTCATGCGAACCCTTAAGCAGATTAAAAAAAACATTTGAAATATTATTCCAATTATGAAATATAAACATAGAAATCTTTCAAATTCAAATAAAAAATACAGCGTTACAATTATGAATGACTTATTGCAGTAGGGATTAGAGCCATGACATTTTGAAACTATATATAATAACTAATATTTCCCTTCATGCATAAACTATGTGTAATTTTTCCGCCTGAGTAGTATGTACAAATAACAATTAAATACATATTAGTAGGGAAGGAGCATATACCTGAGCTTATCTACTTCTTCATAACAATAAATAATATATTTCTTAGAGATCATCTACTCTGGACCTCTGGATATCGCCAAAGCAATTAATGCTGGGATACAGCCCTATACGGTACAGGTTGTAAAACATAATTAAAATGAGCATTTCGGAAACTGGAAAATGTGAAAATGTAGACTTAAGTCTAGATGTCTTTGCCAGGTCTGTTTAGACAATTGTCTGATGAAAATTGTACCATTGTTTCAATTATTGACCAATATTGGTGGGAGAACCGGCGTGCACACCCTAAGCTTGATCCAAAATTGGACCAATGGTGAGTCTTGGAAATTTCTGACTGGGTATTGAACATAAACAGTTCTCCTGCATATTGAATTTTTCATCAGTTTGAGTTCAGCAGTCAACTTAAAAACTTCGAGTGGAAACATTACCAGTGCACTATAATTTGGACCAAGTTACTGAATTGTTTAGCAACAATAGAACCGGGGCAAGTGATGGTGCGATCAATGAAGTGACTAGTGATATGAGAGACAAGTTCAACGAAAAAATAAGGCATTCAATTGAAATTCAATCGGACAACACCATTCTTATAAATTCTATTTCAAAATACCAAGAAATAATCAAGGAAGTAGAAGAAGCTAAAGTGAAAACAAAAAAGTCCTCACTGGATTACAGACGCCTCAATCGATACGATGTTATGTGTATTGGAGAAGTTAAAAAACTGATTGTGCCAATGAGTGAAGTGACAACTGACATTAAATACTATTTGACGAACAATGAACTTTTTGACGTTATTAATGCTGCGCATGTTGAGTGCGGTCATGGCGGTCGAAATAGAATAGAGAGAGCTTTATCTGTTAAGTACGCGAATGTTACAAGAGCAGCTATTTTGACTTTCCTCAAACTGCGTGTTATATGTGAAAAAAAGCAAAATCATCGTGAAAAAGGCGTGGTTATACAGCCTTTGCTTTTTAAAGAGAGCAACGCAAGAGCGCAAGTTGATATAATTGACATGCAGACTTGCAAAGACGGGGATTACAAATTCATTCTCAATTATCAAGATCATTTACCAAAATTCGTGATGCTTCGTCCCTTGAAGACGAAAACGGCTCAAGAAGTGGCGTATTCTTTACTCGACATATTTTGTACGTTAGGAACTCCTTCTGTCCTTCAATCTGACAATGGAGGAGAGTTTTCTAACCGTACCATTGAATCATTGAAAGAAATGTGGCCTGATTTACCAATAGTTATGTTTGCTATGTTTGGTGAGTACTTCGAATAACATAAATAATGAAGAACTACACTGTTAAAAATGTTTGCAATTTTAATATAGATTTACTATACATTTGTATAGTAAATCTAAAAACTCGGTCTATGAAATAGTAATTAAGAGGCTGCATAGTAAATTTCATATACATGTATATTGGTCAACTCTTAGAAAAGTCAGGTAAATTCACTTTACACAAATTAAAATTAATTTTGGCAGTGATCGTCAATTCCAAATAATAAAGCATGTTTTTTTTCTAGTTAAACATAAATTATACTGGGTTTTAAGTGGAAAAGTTCAATTAAGCGAATAATCAAGACACCTAACCTAAAAGCAGCGGTTGTTTTGTTAAAATTCTGACATTTACAGTGAATTTTGAAGAAAATCCCACCTATACGTTGCACTTTGATTATAAATATGAATTTAGTCGATGAATTGTAGGTTATTACTTTAGTTTTAAATATTTGACAAGATTTGTGTGCATCAAAGAACTTTCAACTGTCACGCGCTCTGTTTTACTATACATGTATATTAATTTTACAAGATGATGGTATATTAAATTTACTACACGTATATGCATATTGCTTCCATTACATTTATAGTAAAATCGCTATAGAAATTTCTAACAGTGTAGTTTTAAGCATGAAATACACTTTTAGAAAAGTCTGTATTAAATTTAATACAAATGTATATTGCCTTATGTTGATTTAAATACAAAAATATGCAAATAACTAAATTTACTTTAATAGCCTTGATAGTCAGTTATAAATTTAATTTTAGGTATAAATTTAAATTCTTAAAAATCATAGGACATCTAATTGAAAGATTTCGTAATTGCACACCTTCCATATTAAAAGATTTCAAATACAAATTTTTGAATTAAATGCTTCAAGAATGAATTGAAAATCATGAAAAATTAAGAACATAATTTATCAAATTGAACCCTCCAAAATAAGAAGACTTTAGAATATTCAAAAAAAAAAAAAAAGAAAAATATTTGTCAATCTATGCAATATATAAACATAAAAAAACTGCATTTAACACATTATCTGAAAAGTAACGCGTAGCCGTTACTAAAAAAGTAATGTTCCCGGTAACGCATTACTGTTGAGCACTGGCAAAAAATGTCCTTCATTCTAAAAATTTAATTTTTTTATAGGAAGGAAAGCAAATATTGGTATCCAATCGATTCCAGATTCGATGAAGCTATTACTTCGAACAGAAGAAGATTTGGAGAAAATTTTGGATCCAGAGTTTGACAATTTCGAAGTCAACTCGTAGGTGCTGGATGAAGACAACGACATAACACCGGCCAAATTGAAAAAGGTTGATGATTCGAGTTCTGTAGAGGAGCGAAATTTTCGGCAACAGGACTTTGACGATTTTTCTTGGGAATATTCCGACCCAGTATGTTGCGTTTGTGATAACGAAACTCCAGATGCACAGAAATGTTTCCAGTGCCAAAGAAACGTCCATGTTATGTGTGGTGTTGGCACAAGTGACAAACAGAAAGAAGGAGTTCGATCTGCACTTCTGTGTACAATTTGTTTTAATAAAAACAATATGTCTTTCGACAAAAGAAGGGCAGTGTAAGGGCTAACCGTACAAGCAGAGGAAATGAAGCAAGCCTCTAACAAAAAGTATTGCGAAATCCAAGTCGGAACTTCGGTTAAAATACCTATTCCTAGCGTGGATAGAAGCAAGGGAGACTCTCGAAACTTAATTGGAATTATTATGGAGGTATCCAAAGACGGTTTTTATACAGTAGGCACTCAGAACGGTATGATTAGGTCATTATATTCTCGGAATCAATTTTCTGTTTGAGAAGAAAAGTTTATAAGCCTTAATGAAGGTTCCTAACAAAGGCGTATCTGTACGACAAATAAATGGTGAAGAGTCATTTCTCGGTATTTAAGGATTCGTAAAATGTGGTTGTACGAAAAAATGCACAATAATGCTTGTAAGTGTAAAAAAAAATAAATTGCAATGTAATTCAAAATGTCATGGCTCTAATTCCTGCTGCAATAATTAATTCGTGATTGTAACGCTGTATTTTTTATTTGAATTTGAATGATTTGTATGTGTGTATTTCATAATGTTTGATGCACGGATTAATATTGTAAGATAAGAGTGAAAAATTGAATAATGAAGTTTACATATATCGGAATAATATTTCAAACCTTTTTTTTGATCTGCTTTAGGGTTCGCATGAAATTTATTAATTTTTTTTTATCATTATTATTATATATAATTTTAGTTCATTTTTAACATTATTTGAATAAAATGAATGAAAATTATACCTAATTTTTTCAGTAAAATACATACAAATCATAAAAAGTTTTGCCATTTCGTACATTGCCCATTGCGACAGGGGCACTCCGCAGATTGACCAAGGACGCCTCGGGCAAAGCCCGAACTAAAGCAGTTTTTTGTACATTGCCCGACACCGCTCGGGCAATCTGCGAAACGACCGGTCAAACCTAGGTTTGCCCGCACTCCGGGCTTTGCCCACAACATATATATATAACTCCACCGTGATATTACACAGGCCCTAGAACTACCCCTATCGCATTTAACAAACCAAGTCACAGCTCCCTTCAACTAAAACCGCTGAAAAATTTGAAATAAAAATAATTACCTCAGAAAACTTTTCAAGACTCTTGGTAATGTATATGTCCACACAGCATTATTACGCAGCCCCTAGGAACTACCCCTACCACATTTACGAACCAAATCTCAGCTGTCTCCAACTTAAACCGCCAAAAAATTAAAAATTAAAGGTGATCACCACAGAAAACTTTCCAAGACTTCCAAGCATTCATTCCAATCTCTTTATTATGTCTATAATTTTCAGGTCAACCTGTGAATATATATTTTTTTTCTACCAGTTTCTACATTCAAATCAACAATAATTACTTCAGGCAACTTTTCCAGACTCTAGTTAATACAGCTATCTCCACAGTAATATTCCACAACCCTTAGAAGCTGAGACGGGGTTCGTTAAATGTGATGGACGTGGTAACCAGGGGTTGCTGAACATTACTGTGGAGATTGATATAGCATCTAAAATTGTCTGTGGTGATTATTTTTGATATTATTTTGTTGTTGTTGCGATTTTAGATGAAGGCAGCTGAGTCGTGTTTTGTTCAATCTGATAGGGGTAGTTTCTAGCGGTATAATAACTAGAGTCTTGAAAAATTGTCTGATGTACGTATTTTCGATTTGAAATTTTTTTAGCGGTTTCAGTTCAAAGCTGAGTCTTGGTTCATTAAATGTGATAGGGTTAGTTTTTAGGGGTCGGGCAATAACTCTATGAATATAGATATTATCTCTAGAGTTTTAAACAGTTGTCTTCGGTGATTATTATTAATTTTAATTTTTTTACCGTTTTTAGACAAAGGCAGCTGAGAGTTAGTGCTGGCTCAATGCTGGCTGCCAGCACCTCCACCCAAAAGTCCGGTTTTTTGAGCAAAATAAAAGAACCTGAAAATCGGGATTGGTGCCCGAAAAGACCCCCAAAAAGCCTACAATTCTGATATGCATAACGAAAATATTCAAATCCCATTGTGAAGGTGCTAGCGGAACGCACGTTATTTGAAACACCACACGACACTCCCTTCATCACAGCAGATTGAAAACTTTTTATTTCGTTGGTCATCACTTTGCAAAATGTTATGAACTCTATATCTTGGGCAATTTTCAAGATATGACGAAAATTTGTATGGCGCACATGAGCGCATTTGAAACCCCATACGAAAGTCCCTTTATCACTGCTGATTAAAAACTTTTTATTTTGTTGGTCATCACTTGGCCATCACTTTGTGAAGTGTTAAGACCTTCGTATCGTGGACAGTTTTTAAAGTTTGCAAAAAATTTTGTTGGCGCATTCGAGCGCATTTGAAGTTACGATGGATAGCTATGATAGCATGAACAAGAAAATTAAGAGTGGGGGGGGGGGGGGGGGGGCTGGTGTAACTAACCTAAATTTCTTGTCAAAAATACATCTTTATTGGTTAAAGATTCAACTACGTGGTTGAAATTTTAAATAATTTGTTAAAAATTCTTTTTGATTTGGTTGAAGATTCATTATTTATGTTGAAAATTCATATTTTCAATTTGATGATCGAACTGTTTTGTAGAAAACTTCATCTTTTTGTTTAGAAATTTCAACATTTTGTGTTGAAAATTCAAATATTTTGTTGAAAATGAAATTATTATATAATTCGTCTGTTTTTAATTTGAGATTAAAATCTGAAAATTTAAGTACTTTATCAGAAATTAATTTTTTGTTGCTGAAGATTCATCAATTTAGTTGAGAATTTATATGTTTGACTGAAAATGTACCTATTTTGTTGAAAATTCTTCTTCCTTGAAAAAAAAAACGAAATATAAAAAAAATCCGAACGACTGAAAAGTCCCGAAAAATAACATTCTCGTATTATAAAATTATTGAATTGGAAAATTCCCGAATGATAAAATTTCCGAATAATAAAATTCCCGAACAGTTTCTAATATTACCGGAATTGAAAATTTCCTAAATATAAAGTTTCCGAATATAAACAATTGAAAATTTTTATGGTAATAATTTAGTTAATTTTATAGATGAAAAAGTTTAATTGTTTAGGTTCGTGAATTTGCAAATTTGGCAATATTAAAAAATGTTCGGGAAGTTTGTTATTCGGGAATTTTTTATTCGGAAATTTCAGAACGTCGGGAATTTTGTTTTTTGGGATTTTCAATCGTCCCAAAAGATTTGAACAGAAAATTTAATTTAAATGAAATATATTCAATTAAATTTTGTATTATTATTTTACATTCAATTATTTTATAAATTTTTCAATAATAAAATTTCATGAAAAAATTCAAAAATTTTAACCGGATTTTAGGTGTGACCAAATATTTTTACTAATTTAAAAATATTTCATCGGTTTTCAAGAGATTTAAAAAAATCAAATTAAATTTTGAAAGGATTTCTAACTGATTTCAAAGATTTTAAAGAATTTTGAGAAATTTCACAAAATTAGAGGATTTCAAAGATTTACAGGGATTAGAAAGGGTTTTTAGAGAACTTAAATTTATCTAACTAACAATGTAACCGTTTTATTTTGGTTTGGAAATTGATTTTTTTGAAGTGAAAATTCAAGTACTTGTGTAAAGTTGCAACACTTTATTAAAAACTTATTTTTCAAAGTTCAACTTTCCGGTTGGAAAAAGCAACTGCTTTCAGTTGACGTATCATGTTTTTTGTTTAAAGAATCAACTAATCGGTTGAAAATGTATCTTGGTAGATAGAAAATTCCAGTATTTGGTTAAAATTTCAACTATTTTATGGAAAATATAACTATTTTGTTGAAAATTAAACTATTTGGTTCAAATTTCGCTTCTTTTTTGCTTGAAAATTAATTTTTTCAACTGATAATTTATTTATTCCATTTTTAATTGAAAATTGATCGATTTTAGTTGGTGGCTTAAAGTTGAATTACATTTTGAAGAATTAATTTTTTTCTTCCAGATTCATTGTTTTAGTTGAAAATTCAACTATTTGGTTGTAAATTAACTTTTTTGTTGGAAATTCACATTTTGAGGTAGAAAATTTAATATTCGTTTTGTAGTGAATTGGTCTTTTGGCTTAAAAAATAAACTATTGTTTGAGAAAATTCTTGTATTTTTGAAAGAAAACATGCTTCTGGTAAAAAATGATTCCTTATGATTGAAAAATCTTTCTAGAGTAAAAAATCGATATTTGGCTATAAGTTCGACTATTTTATTGCATTCTTAATTATTTTGTTGAAAATTTGTTTTTTTGGATTGAAAATTCATCTTTCGAATTGAATATTCAACTGTCTTCTAAAAAACAGTGACCGTACAAATCGCCTATTCTTAGTCCGAAGAATTTTGAACTGAATTACATGTCAGATGTTAGATTATGATATGTAAACGGGAAAATAATTGTCTTCCAAAGATATTAGTGACTTGAAAACTTCCCTATTGCAACGGTCGAATTTGGCAGAATCAAGCAGAATTAGCATTTAAATGTTCTTTAGGTTTGTCAAACACTTCTAAATGTTCCTTTGATGTATTGTTAATCTTCCGCTTTGGAAGAAAAAACAATGCACTTAATCTTGCCCCTTATATATTTTAATTTGTTTACTTCGGTAAATTGCTTAGTATTTATTTATTATTTATTTGAATGACTTTTAAAAAGTCAATGACGAACGCTTAGATACCTAATGGCAATCAAAATCGAGACAGATTCATAAATTCTACGTGATGTCGTTAAAAAAAATCATCAAGGTGTATCCTACATAATACGTCATGAGCTGCTGAGAAATTAATGAGCAGTCCAATCTAAAAAAATGTTTCCATGTATGTCTCATGATAAGGTGTTATTTCAAGTAAATTTTAACTTCAGAATCTTCGAGAGTCTTCGAAACATATTATTTTTTTGGCATAAGAACTGATCAATTTCGATGAAAGTTCATCTATTTCATTTAAAAATCGTTTCTTTTGCTCAAAAGTTGAACTGATTAGTAGTCAATGCAAGTGTTTGTTTAAAAATTATTATTCCTTTTTCGAAATTCATCTGTTCTAGTAGAAACTCTTTTTTGGTAGTTTAGGAATGGCAAAAGAAACTGAATAAAACCAATAAAATTTGTTCTCTATCGGTGCTTTTTTTATTTCCATGATTTTGATTTCGTAACCCATTCCGCAGCTGAGCACTATCAGCGAGAACAAATATTGCATCAGTAAAGTTGACAAGAAATTTTATAAGGAAAGCCAAAGTAAAACTAACATTTATTTTTTAGTCTATAAATGCCGAAATATAATTTCGACGTGGCTTACATACAGTACACATTAAAAGATCAAATATTTCAAAGCCAATAATCACGTGAAAAGCATTTGAGAAAATAAAAGAATATTTAAAGAAAACATGTGGAAAATGTGTAGCATACATTTTCTACAAATTTTTATCGAATATTTGTTGTTAAATTCATCTTTTTCCAATCAAAAACTCAACTATTTCGTTGGAAATTCATCTTTCTTGGCTGAAAATCCACTTTCTTATTGTAAATGATAGATTTAATGCTTTCGCGATGATTCATTATAATAAATTTAAAGTTTTTTCGGGTTTCAAACGTGTGCAAACTACGAAACTTGCCGACGTTTCGTGAACATTACAGTTCACTTCTTCAGGGCTGACCTGAAGCTAATGTTTTAGTTTATGTTGTTCTTATATGTATTCTTTCATGGAAAAAAAGAATGTAATCTTTTCAGCGATTTCAGAGTAATATTTACCTGCAAGAAAAATTAACTTCACGTGTTAAGATTTACCCACCACATGGGAAACGGTTACCATGTGAACCAAATAGAACTTGATTGGCCAATCAAGTTCTATCAGTCTCCACCATGGGGTGCCCTGGCCAATCATAAGCATCGTAGCACAGAAGAAACAAAAATAAATTTTTGTTGCGGATAATTTTCAACTAGATAAAGTTGCATTTCTTCGCATCGAAACAAAACAAGATTCAATGGAGTTCACATGGTAACCGTTTCCCATGTGGTGGGTAAATCTTAACACGTGAAGTTAACTTTTCTTGCAGGTAAATATTACTCTGAAATCGCTGCAAAGATTACATTCGGTTTTTTCCATAAGAGAATACATATAAGAACAACATAAACTGAAACATTAGCTTCAGGTCAGCCCTGAAGAAGTGAACTGCAATGTTCACAAAACGTCGGCAAGTTTCGTAGTTTGCACACGATTGAAACCCGAAAAAGCTTTAAATTTTAAATTTATTATAATGAATCATCGTGAAAGCATTAAATCTATCATTTGTAATAAGAAGATTAATTTTCAGCCAAGAAAGATGAATTTCCAACGAAATAGTTGAGTTTTTGATTGGAAAAAGATGAATTTAACAACAAATATTCGATAAAAATTTGTAGAAAATGTATGCTACACATTTTCCACATGTTTTCTTTAAATATTCTTTTATTTTAACAAATGCTTTTCACGTCATTATTGGCTTTGAAATATTTTATCTTTTAATGTGTACTGTATGTAAGCCACGTCGAAATTATATTTCGGCATTTATAGACTAAAAAATAAATGTTAGTTTTACTTTGGCTTTCCTTATAAAATTTTTTGTCACCTTTACTGATGCAATATTTGTTCTCGTTGATAGTGCTCAGCTGCTGAATGGGTTACGAAATCAAAATCATGGAAATAAAAAAAGCACCGATAGAGAACTAATTTTATTGGTTTTATTCAGTTTCTTTTGCCATTCCTAAACTACCAAAAAAGACTTTCTACTAGAACAGATGAATTTCGAAAAAGAAACAATAATTTTTAAACAAACACTTGCATTGACTACTAATCAGTTCAACTTTTGAGCAAACGAAACGATTTTTAAATGAAATAGTTCAACTTTTATCCAAATAGATCAGTTCTTATGCAAAAAAATAATATGTTTCGAAGACAGTTCAATTTTCCATGAAATAATCAAATTTTTCAACAAAATTGTTAATCCAAATAGTTGATTTGTAAAGCCGAAAAATAACAAAGAGTTACCAAAAAATCAAGGGTTTTTTTCAGCATTTTTGTTCCAAAGATTCTGAAGTTAAAATGTACTTGAAATAACACCTTATCATGAGACATACATGGAAACATTTTTTTAGATTGGACTGCTCATTAATTTTTAAGCAGCTCATGGCGTATTATGTAGGATACACCTTGATGATTTTTTTTAACGACATCACGTAGAATTTATGAATCTGTCTCGATTTTTATTGCCATTAGGTATCTAAGCGTTCGTCATTGACTTTTCAAAAGTCATTCAAATAAATAATAAATAAATACTAAGCAATTTACCGAAGTAAATAAATTAAAATATATAAGGGGCAAGATCAAATGCATTTTTTTTTCTTCCAAAGCGGAAGATTAACAATACATCAAAGGAACATTTAGAAGTGTTTGACAAACCTAAAGAACATTTAAATGCTAATTCTACTTGATTCTGCAAAATTCGATCGTTGCAATAGGGAAGTTTTAAATTCACTAATATCTTTGGAAGACAATTATTTTCCCGTTTACATATCATAATCTAACATCTGATATGTCATTCAGTTCAAAATTCTTCGGACTAAAAATAGGCGATTTGTACGGTCACTTTTTTTTTAGAAGACAGTTGAATATTCAATTCGAAAGATGAATTTTCAATCCAAAAAAACAAATTTTCAACAAAATAATTAAGAATCCAATAAAATAGTCGAATTTGTAGCCAAATATCGTGTTTTACTCTAGAAAGATTTTTCAATCATAAGGAATCATTTTTTACCAGAAGCATATTTTATTTAAAAAATACAAGAATTTTCTCAAACAATAGTTTAATTTTTAAGCCAAGAGACGAATTCTCTACAAAACAAATATTAAATTTTCTACCTCAAAATGTGAATTTCCAACAAAAAAGTTATTTTACAACCAAATAGTTGAATTTTCAACTAAAATTATGAATCTGGAAGAAAAAAATTAATTTTTAAAAATATAGTTCAACTTTAAGCCACCAAATAAAATCGATCAATTTTCAATTAAAAATGGAATTAGTAAATTATCAGTTGAAAAAATTAATTTTGAATAAAAAAGAAGCGAAATTTTAACTAAATAGTTTAATTTTCAACAAAATAATTATATTTTCCATAAAATAGTTGAAATGTTAACCAAATACTGGAGTTTTCTATCTACAAAGATAAATTTTGAACCGATTAGTTGATTCTTTAAACAAAAAACATGATACTTCAACCAAAAGCAGTTGATTTTTCCACACGAAAAGTTGAACTTTGAAAAATAAGTTTTTAATAAAGTGTTGCAACTTTACACAAGTAGTTGAATTTTCACTTCAAAAAAATAAATTTTCAGACAAAAATAGAACGGTTACATTGTTAGATAAATTTAAGTTCTCTAAAAACCCTTTCGAATCTCTGTAAATCTTTGAAATCCTTCAATTTTGTGAAATTTCTCGAAATTCTTTAAAATCTTTGAAATCAGTTAGAAATCCTTTCAAAATTTAATTTGATTTTTTTAAATCTCTTGAAAACCGATGAAATCTTTTTAAATTAGTAAAAATATTTGGGCACCCCTAAAATCCTGTTAAAATTTTTGAATTTTTTCATTAAATTATATTATTGAAAAATTTATAAAATAATTGAATGTAAAATAATAATACAAAATTTAATTTAATACATTTCATTTAAATTAAATTTTCTGTTCAAATCTTTTGGGACGATTGAAAATCCCAAAAAACAAAATTCCCGACGTTCTGAAATTTCCGAATAAAAAATTCCCGAATAACAAACTTCCCGAACATTTTTTAATATTGCCAAATTTGCAAATTCACGAACCTAAACAATTAAACTTTTTCATCTATAAAATTAACTAAATTATTACCATAAAAATTTTCAATTGTTTATATTCGGAAACTTTATAATTAGGAAATTTTCAATTCCGGTAATATTAGAAACTGTTCGGGAATTTTATTATTCGTAAATTTTATCATTCGGGAATTTTCCAAATTCAATAATTTTATAATACGAGAATATTATTTTTCGGGATTTTTCAGTCGTTCGGATTTTTTTTTAAATTTCGTTTTTTTTTTAAGGAAGAAGAATTTTCAACAAAACAGGTACATTTTCAATCAAAGAGATAAATTATCAACTAAATTGATGAATCTTCAACAACAAAAAATGAATTTCAATAAAGTACTTCAATTTTCAGATTTTAATCTCAAATGGAAAACTGTCGAATTATATAATAGTTTCATTTTTAACAAAATATTTTAATTTTCAACCAAATTGGTTGAATTTTCAAGACAAAAGTATGAAATTTTCTACAAAAAACTTCGATCATCAACTTGAAAATATAAATTTTCAACTTAAGTAATGAATCTTCAACCAAACCAAAATCAATTTTTAACAAATTAGTTCAAATTTCAATCACGTAGTTGAATTTTTAACCAATAAAGATGAATTCTCGACAAAAAATGTAGGTTAGTTACACTAGCCCCCGAAACAAAAATTTATTTTTGGGTTTTCTGTGCCAATCAAGTCTTTTTTTTTAAACCCGGGAAGACGGAAAGCCAAATCGGGTTGGTATTGTATCCATTGTCCCTATTGATGTTATCAGGGTGTTTTAAGATTTCGATCGCTTCTCTATGTTTTCTTGGAAAAATATTGTACGTTTTTGCGATGACGGTTGTTTTGTCAAATAAAATGCTATGTCCTATTTCCATATGATGCTCAGCTAGTGCTGATTGCGTGAAATGTTTTAGCCTGACTTTACTCTCATGTTCCTCTACAAGTTGGAACACCGCCCTCTAAGTTTCTTCAATATTTTGTTGACTGGTGTTTTTTGTGTGTGTAATCATTTTGTATTAGGATTTGTTTAACAGTTTGTAGCTCTTTTTGTAAGTTACCTTTATCTGTTATGGAGACAGCTCTGTATACAAGGGAGTTGATGATCATTCAAAGGACGCAACTAGTCGGGATTCTCCTTCATCAATTTTCAACAACACTTCTAGGATACTATCCTAATTCTGCTTGAATTAGAATAGTAGAAGTGAGTTTGTGAAATTTTTTTTTTTTATAAATTAGTTTATGCATGATTGTAGCGACATTGCACTCCATGTTTTTGTGGAGACCTCGTTCTGCATGTTTGCATTTAGTTTGGGGAATCAAATAAATGATAAGGTATTGCGTGCAACATTTATTGTAACGACAATGCACTTTATTTCACGATAAAGACCAGGTTGTGCATGGTTGCACCCGCTACCGAAATTTGAATGGGCATCTTTTTTATCCTCGTTGCGCGAACAATGTTTTGGTATCTCAGTCTCTGAAAGAAGGAAAGAAAGGAGAATCAAATTCATGATAAAATAATTTATTCTAAAATTAACTTCAAATCAGAAAAATACGCAATCATCTCTCCCTTGAGTGAATCTACAATTTCACTTTTATCGTCAATTAACGATTTAAATTTTAGTGGGAATTTTCATTGTAAGAATCAATCTTACTCAATTATTGTTTATTTAATCATCAAGTTTAGTTATAAAATGGTAAGGGCTAGTTTTAATATTCTGTCAGTATTGGAATCAACTTATATCGTTGGTTGCAATTTACTGGACAGGAAAAAGTAAACGCAAATTGAACGAATGTCTCTATGAAAATAAATATCATTGAGATCAGTTTACAATACAACATTACCATCAATAAAAATTAGTATAATTTTTATTAAAATTAGGATCTCTACCTAAAGTCATTTAACTCCAGTTACAATTAAATTGAGAATATTGATAAATTCAAAATTGATCCCCGGTTAGATAGATTGATAATGTTACATTGGATTTGTTAAAGGTTTTAGTTTCTAGATTTTCCATAAAGATGTTGGCTACTACAGGTCAGATTGGAGAAACCATTGCTGCTCCTGAGGTTAGTTCGTTGACTTGGTTATTGAAAGAGATGTAGGTATTAGCGAGACAGTGTTCTATCAAAGATGTGAGATTGGAGGGGAAGTTTGCAAAGGAGTTAATAATATAGATTGTATCAGAGGTTGGTACTTTCGTAAAGAGAGATACTACTTCGAAACTCACTAGGATGTCTTGTGCTTAAATGTGAATCTGTTGTACCTTTCTGATAACGTCAAAAGTGTTTTGGACGTGTGTGATAGAGTTTCTTGTGAAAGGATTCAGTTCTTTGGCGGGAAAGCATGCTTGGTTGTAGGTTGATGAGTTTATTGCGCTGGCGGTCGGTCTGAGTGAAATGTTCTTTTTGTGGATTTTTGGGAGTCCGTAAAGTTTTGGAGAGATGGGATTAGTAGACGTTTTAATTTAGATATTGTTTCGTTTTTAAGTTTTGAGTCTTTTAGAAGGTTTAGAAGTTTTTTACATGTATCATCAGTTAGAAGGTCCATGATTTTGTTGTTATAGTCTTCTCCATTCATTATTACTGTTGTGTTGCCTTTATTTGCGGGTAATATTATGTCTTTATTCTGATTGAGTTCTTTAATTGCGGTTTTTTCTTGTTTTGTTAACTTTGAGGAGGGAAGATGGGCTTGCCGTAAGATGTTGGCCGTCCTAAGTCGTATGTCATTCGCTTTTTCGGGTGGAAGGGTGTATATTGTGGATTCCAAATTACTGATGATTTCTTCTTTCGGGATTTCGGAGAGACCTACTGCAAAATTATGTCCTTTAGATAAGGCTGAAATCACTTCATTGCTGAGATGATGATTAGAGATGTTTTTTACTCTGTTAGTTAATGGTGTGTGCGTTACTGAAAGTAATTTGTCAAATTTTATTTTTTATTTTTGAGTGGAAAGATCTTTAATCCGTTGGGATTGGTCAAATGATATGTTTTTTGGAGTAAGTGTGCAAGACAAATTTGGTATGTTGTATTCTTTCCTTCAAGAGATACAAACTTGTTTTATGTAGAATTGATTTGGATTTAGATGTTCCCAAATGGTTTTCCAACTGTAAGAATTTTGGGACGATGTCATTGTCCCTACACTGTTTTAAGAAAGCTAAAGATGTTAATAGCTTAGCTTGAGAAGACTTGAGCTTACTAAAAGTTGTATCAGCAAGAAAACTCTCCCCGTAGAGTTCTTCAATAACAGATTCCATAATTTCCCGATGATTCATTACAATAAATTTGAAGCTTTTTCGGGTTTCAATCGTGCGCAAACTAAAAATTTGGCCGAAGTTCAAAAAATCCTTTTTTTACGTGTAATTCAACTGGTAGATAATTTGACTGCTGTATTGTAGATTCGTCTTTTTGGGTGGAAAATTCATCTATTGTATTAAAAATGCAATATATATTTTTACTGTTGTAAATGCAATTGTTTGTTTTGGCATTTTTCTGTTTGGTATTAATTTGTTTGTTTGCTAAGGGTTAAACAATTCTGTTGAAAAATCGTCCTTTTGTCAAGAATTTATTTTTATAATTAAATTCGACTGATTTTGATTTTAAATTAAAATCTTTTCTTGTTAGAAATATCAACTATTATATTTTTTGTAGGAATTAATGGTTTTTGAGTGAAAATTGAAGTATTTGTTTGAAAATTTCAACTTCTTATTAAAAAATTAATTTGGTTGTTGTTGAATATTTATTATTTTAGTTGAAAATTCAACAATTTGGTTGAAATTTCATTTCGTCCTTGACTGAAAAATCTTTCTTGGTTGAAAGTTAAACCTTTTTATTGAAGAATCGTCTTTTTAGTTCAAAAACTCATCTGTTTCGGTAGAAATGTTATCTTTCTTGGTTCAACATTTTATTACTCAGTCACAAATTTATTTATTTTTTTAACAATTTAACTTTTTTTTTAAATTTGTCTTTTTTGATAGAAAGTTCGTTCTTGTGGTGAAGAATTAATTTTTTGTTTATTGAAAATTCAACTATTTGGTTAGAAGTTCAACTATTTGGATTTAAATACAACTGTTTCGTCTAAAATTATTTTTTTTTGAAATTCAACTAATAGGTTGAAAAATCATCTCTCTTGATAGAAAATTCGTCCTTTCGGGTTTAAAGGTCGACAGGTTTGTAAAAATTCGATTTCATAGCTTGGTAATTCTCCTCTTAACTGTTTTTTATTGAATTTAATTCAATTAAAGTAATTCTCAAAGATATGTCAATTTAAAAATGTATTAAATTGATAAGGTAACAGAATGTTGGAGACTATACTGAACGGTGAAAAACTTATTACTTAGCGAGATTTTCTCTTTTTCAATAATAATGATATTTAAAATTTTTCCCTTTTTAATAGATTTTTAGAACTTCTGTTATTTCATCAATTTAATTCATTTTAAAATTTAAATATGTTTCAGGATTACCAGGCAAACATTTTCGGGTATTGGTAGAAGGATAGAGACCAAGGTCTATTAAGCGCAGTTATCTATTTAGATAGGTCGTTCCGGCTGATAAGATTTTTTATTGCATTTACCACGTAGGCTACACTTATTATAATATATTTCGTCATTCTAATGAATTATTCGCGTATATATAGCGGTGGGAATCAACCAGATTGATCAGTTATCTTTCACGAAATCTGACAAGACAACATGAAGATCGTTCTTGGAACTCTGCTTCTTGCCTTCGCGGTATTCATCAATTTTTGTGGTAAGTTTGTACACCCTAATACAAATTTGGGAAGAGGTTGGTGGTTTCAGATTTACGAAAAGTAATTATTTTATCAATTGTTTTTGTTAATGTTTTTTTTTCTTACTGTCGATTTTTCCAAATTTTTTTATAAATAGTTGAATTTTAATAAATCAAGGCTTAGCTTTTCCAGGAACACATTTCCTGCAATTCTGCTGTTCTGTTTTAGAAACTAGTAAAAAATATTGAAATATATTTATTTTTTAGAAATATGGCTTTTTTATATCTTCTTTTAACGATCTGAGTCATAGGAAAATTTACTTTCTAAATTGAAAAGAGTAGAGTTGTAGAGAATTTTTTCTACAAAAGAATGAGCAAACATTTATTAAACTTTAATTTTTTTTCAAAAATTTATAAAAAGCGATAGGAAGAAGAAATTCAATTGCAAAAGGCATTGTTAAAATAAATGTGTTTCGTAAGTTTGGGAAGTTTTTTAGTAAACATAATGTATTTTATTTGAAATTACATCATCAGTATTATTATCTGGATTCATGAAATTATAGAAAAACTATTTTTCCAGAGATTTAATTTTTTGCACATCTACCTTAATTAATTTAGATTTAAAAGGTTTTCGAACTTTGTTTTTTATAGTTTATAGTTTTATAGCCTTATTTATCAGTTCTGAACAAATGAAACATTTTTCATATTTTCGGTCGAGGGTGAGACTGACCTTCGTACTTCTTTCCTGGAAGGAGTGTGGAGGGTATGGGTTAGTGGGGGTTATCGGGAAAGGATGTCAAGGGGGGTAAGGAGGAAGGGGGTGATAGGAAAGGAAGAGTGGGGTGCAAAAAGATGGTGAAAAAGTTAGGGAAATGAGGAGAAGTGGAGTGAATAAGAGGATAGGGTTGGTAAAGTGATGTAGAGGTATAGTGGGAAGGAATAGAGTTAATGGGAAAGGAGGACGGGATGGAGAAGGATGGTGCGAAAGAAAGGGAAAGAAACAGAAAGAAGGGCGTGGTGAAGAAGGTGGGAAGGAGTAGCAAGGAAATTTTGATAGAGGGGGTTGCGAGGAAAGGAGGGGAAATTATGGAAAGAGAGTGAAGGAAAGGGAAAGACTATTCATAGTGGGCAAGGATGGAAATGGAGTGAAATGATAAGAAAGGTTGGGAGGGATGGAAAAGGAAGCTAATAGAAGCGAAAGGACGGTGCGGCGTGGTGGGAATGTGGGGAATATGATAGAGAGGAGTGGTATGAAAGAAGGGAATTAGCTAAGGGGGGATGAAGGAAAATGTGGTGAGAGGAGTGGGGGAGGGTAAGAGGGTCGGATGGGGAAGCTATGATGAGAAACTGCCCCCGTTTGCAAGAAACATTCTTTTGTGCTCGCTTTTTAGCTTCAATGCGAACCGAATTATTAGAAAAAATCTCTTTTGATTAAAAATTAGGCTATACTGCCGAAAATTTCACCCAAGAATATTGACTTGATACTTGGCCTAGCGGTTCGTTTCGGACTCTAATTGAACGCACTTAAAGGATTTTTGGCGCGGATCAATATAAATAAAGTGATTAATAATTTTGACTTTTTTTTCAAAATCTCGAAAAATATTGATTCTAGCAAAAAATGTTTTCTGCAAAAGTTGTAGATCTCATCGAAACACATATTTTTTATGAGTATAATTTCTTTCTAACATTGATATTTTTCGAGAAAAATGACAAAAAATAATGTTCAGATTTTTCTTTTAGCCGTTGGAACAGGGGTCCGGCGTGAGTGGGTGGAGAGAGTGTAGTTCACATCCACTCGCACCGACCCCTTTCCAACGCCCAAAAAGAAAAACGCGACCTCGTGGTGGTCATATTTTTGTAACAAAAAATCTGAAAATTAATTTAATTTTTAATTAATTTAATTTAATTAATTAATTTTAGAAAAAAATCATAAAGATTAAAACATGTGTTTCGAAGAGATCTACAACTTTTGCGAACGACTTTTTTTTTCACAATCAATATTTTTCGAGATTTTGAACAAAAACTAATTTAAAAAAAGTCAAAATGAAGAATAACTTCATTTATATTGATCTGCGCTAAAAATCTTTCAGTTTTTTCAACAAGGGTCTACAACAAACCCCTAGGCCAAGTATCATGTCAATATTCTTGGGTGACCTTTTCGGAAGTTTACCAAAAAATTCGACTATTTGGTTCAAGATTCAATTAATTTGTTGACATTTTTTTTCAGTTGAAAAGTAGTCTAGAATTTAATTATTACATTTTTGAATGATAATTCATCTTTTTTTGGTAGAAAATTCAACTACATGGTTGAATGTTGAACTGCTTTGTTAAATAATTTTCTTATTGGTTGATGATTCTTAAGATCTTTTTTACGAAACAATCGAACAGGTTTTTGACAAGTTCTCAACGTATGACGCAAAAATATTATTGGGAGATTTCAACGCGAAAATTGGAAAAGAACCGATGTATAGGCCTATAATAGGGTCGGAAAGTTTGCATGACGTCAGTAATGATAATGGCACTAGAGTAATAAACTTTGCAGCTTCAAAGAACCTCGTTGTCAAAAGCACATTTTTCAAGCATAAAGATATACATAAAGCCACCTGGACATCACCAGATGGTATCACTCACAATCAGATTGATCACGTTCTAATTGACAGAAGACGTGATACAAACATTCTCGATATACATAAGATCGTGCAGGGGAGCGGATTTAGGTACAGTTCACTTTCTCGTGATAGTAAAACTAAGATCTAGGCTAGCGTTAAGTAAGAAAACAAGCCGCACAGAGCCAACAGTTCGTTTTAATATAGATAAGTTTAAAACACCAACAGAAATATTAAATTATCAAGTTGAGATTTCTAATAGTTTCGACGCTCTCCAAGAACAGAGAGACGATAACGATAATTACGAGAAGGACTCGGAACTCCTGTGAAGCAATATGAAAAAGGCGATAAAGATAGCCGCGTAACTTACTATAGGTTTAAAGAAAGTAACCAAAAGCAAACCATGGTTTGACGAAGAGTGCCAACTTTGGTTTGAAAAACGTCGGAAGGCCAAACTAATTAGTTTACAAAATAAGTGCGATCAAACACATAAGAAGTATCTCGAGATTAGTGAAAGTACAAA
>CAKNYM010050502.1:0-11648 GCA_932195095.1 Andricus curvator | reverse complement strand
TAGGCTCACTCTTGGGTGATTTAACTGACGAACTCGAAAAAGATCACGGCAAGGGTAGCTATATACGCGCTTTCGTTTCAGGCGGACCAAAATTTTACGCGTATATAGCCCGCGCTGCAGATGGCACCGAAACAGCAGTGTGTAAGGCTAAAGGTATAAGTTTAAATTTGGATAATTCTAAATTTGTAAATTTTGACTCGCTTCGGGACTTGTGATAGCCGATAAGGGGCCGATTGAAATAAAGTCTCGGGCGATTCGAACCACTCGCTTTCATCAAGTAGTCACTCGTGATGAGAAAAAGATCTGCAGAGTTGTAGATATGAAGAGACGTAAGGTAGACAATAACGATTCTCTACCCTATGGTTATAAAACTACGTAGATCATTTATCTACTATTGTAAATATCGACTTTTGAGGATAATTTTGTACAGTTGATTTTGAAAATTTTAATTGATTCGGATTTCTTTGCCACCCTCTAGAAATGTATCACTATCATATACCTTCACAAATTGAGTAGGTATAAATTAAAGTTTTTGATAGTGGACATAAATTTAACACTTTTTTTTATTGTTACAGAAAATTCAGCAGCAGATACCAGGAAAACCGATAGGCCCATCATTGGGTATTCTCTCCCACTGAATGAGTGGAACAACAGTTCAAGACTACAGGAAGTCGCGGTATCAGCTCAGAGAGTCCGAAGGGATAGAGGATCTCTCGCGAGGACTTACCCATACGCTCGTCCTGTCGCCTATCCAGATGGTTCAGTCTCACCACGGCGTATTGATAGCCCCAGACCACATACATCAACAA
Source organism: Andricus curvator (assembly GCA_932195095.1). Lineage (NCBI taxonomy): Eukaryota > Metazoa > Arthropoda > Insecta > Hymenoptera > Cynipidae > Andricus > Andricus curvator. The sequence continues at coordinate 10,839 of CAKNYM010050502.1, read as the reverse complement.
CAACTGAACCACCATCAGTATTCGCAGTTCCCTTCCTCCCAGAAATCCCTCGTCGTAGCTTCCCATACCCATTAATACCCGAATTCCATAGAAATAGATCCCCTCATCCATCCTATGCATCCCTTTACCCCGAATATTCTTAACTTTTCTATCCTATATCCGTGTACATATTGTAAAAAACATATCTTTTCATTATTGTATATATTATTATTATCACTTTTATATTATCTTCTTCCCTCCTCCCCCCGCTCACCTTCCTCTCTCATCCCATTCCAGATTCCATCTTTTTCCTTCCCCTGTAACTTCTCCGCTTTCCATTCTAACTGCCCAAAAACCTTCTTTTCATCCATCCTACCCATTCCTCATTTTTCAACCATCCATTCATCCATAGCTTTGACCTCTTTTCTCGCTTTCCTTATATCTACTGTATAATTCATATATATATATATATATATATATATATATATATAATTAATAAAAAAAAATTTTTATACGATGAAATTTCTGTCTTCATTTATTTCAAATTCTCATAAACCCCATCGTTGTCTACATGTAATTAGATGTAATTTTTTAATTTGCTGAATAGATCTACCTCAATTGGTTTAAATGTAATTCTAATCTCTTTTATTTAGCATCCCATTCCTTTAGAAAATAAGTTTTATTATTTACCTTTGAACACTAAAAGAACCACATTGATATTTAATTCCTCGTTAAAATAACTAAAATATAATCGCAGATTTTATTACTAGAAATGACGTCAGAGATCTCCCTTTTTCCAGGAATTTTTATCTCCAGACATGGGTGCAAACAAAAGCTAGGCACACATGCATGTGCTCGCATCAGCTGTAGTTATCATGGAGGGGATATTTACAGGGGGGGGTGACTCCTTTCACGTGGTTCACCCCCCCCCCACGACCAGGGGTCAGTGACCTCGCGACGTAGTGGTGGGAGTAGCCGCCAGTCTAGACAGACGGCCGAGGAGTGGGGGTAGGCGGCCGTCGCCCCATACTTGTACCTTACTACTAAGGGTTTTGAAAAATTTAAGAAATCAGAAATTTTTGTACGTTCAAAAATTAAACCAAGCTATTTAGAAAATTTAAATGTAAAATTATTAAATTTAAAACTGACTAAAATTGAAAACAAACAATAATTTAGAATATTTAAATCTAAAATTATTCAATTAAAAAACTATCAAGGCTTTTAATATGAAAATTTTCAATTTTGAAATATTTTAAAATGAAATTGGAATTGGTTTGAATACAAAAAAGCTTTTATATCAAAATTCTTCGCGCCTAATTTTTTTTACTTTTAAATGAAGTTCGGATTTGTTTAAGTTTCAAGTTTTTGTAATATACATTTTTTCATTTTTTAATATTCTTCATTTGAAATTACTTTTTATTCTGAACGTTTTTTATAACGATTCAGTTTTACAGGGTTTATAATTGAAACTTTTTCCATTTTGAACGGTGAAAATAAAGGTGAAATTATTTTTTGATTTTATATTTAAATTTGTCTAATCAGTTTTTATGTTAAATCATTTTTTGTGAGAAGTTGTAGGCTCCGGAAGCTACGATCATGGTTCTTTAAAAGCAACCAATCCCGACGCAACTGGAACGTGTACGTCATCCGCTTCTGCTCCTTCTGTCCTAGAAGGTAAGCAAGAGCGGGAAATTTACGCGAGAAAACATCGGGCAACACTGTTCCTTGGAGTCAGGTCTCTAGCCGCGGATGATCTTACGCGGCAGACGGGACAGTTGGAGATGAAGTTTCACCTCTGGATACTTTTTTAGAGCTACCAATCTTTGTAGAATGTTATGAGGAACAGTGTTGACGGACCAGATGAAGTGATCCCAGAAGAACAGCCTTTTGCATCCGGTTCGCGATGGAATGAGCCTGACGCTGGCAAGCCGGAATCTTGTTGAGTTGGCTAATAAATGAAGCTTTCATACCTCCAAGACAGCCGATTATGAGAACTACAAGATGGACTTTGAAGCCTTGGTACAGCCTGCTCAGCTCGAAAAGAAGTGCTTGATATTTCGCCCGTTTTTCTTCCTCCTTTGCCGTGATATTACCATCGGCTGGTGCCGAGAATTCAATCACGTAAATGATCTTGTTCTTCAGATCTTGGAGGACAATATCAGGCTTCGTAGCACTGATACGTTGAGTGTTCGAGAATGAGAAATTCCAGTAGATCTTACACTGATCATTCTCCACAACGGACTCGAGTTCCCCCTGGGCGTATGGCAAGACGGGCAATAGATCAACACCATAGAAGTGCCTCAGATGGTAATATAACACTTTTAGAGCCGCATTGTGTCTCTCTATGTACCCGTATCGTGCATATTTTGAGCATCCACTGAAAACATGTCCAAGTGTTTCTGGCTCTTGCTTGCACGCTCGGCAGTTGATATCGCCTACAGGTATATTCATTATGCGCTCGCGGTAAACTAAGGTGTCTATAACGCCATCTTGACAGGCAAAAAGAAATCCCTCAGTCTCCGATTTTAATCCAGCAGACTTGAGAAACATGTTGGACAGACCCATCGAGAGCTCTTCTCTACGTATAATGCCGTAGAATTTACCATGAAGGGGCTTGTCAGCATGTTCTCTTAGCAGAAGCGTATGTTCTGCTTCCTGTACACGACTTTTGAGCACCAACGGTGTTAGTGATGTTAGGCCATGTGTAGTGTCGCTGGCATCAAATGGGAGGCCAAGCTCCTCTGCGGCCCTATCTGCGGCACGATATAGAAACGCCGCAGCATTGACGACTTCATGTTGATGTACTAGTCGCATAAGAAAATCTGTGCTGTTTAGAACTGAGCAGGCTGTAGCCAGAACCGTTCTGCGATGAAGATACTCTAAGCTCAGCAAGCCTCTACCCCCTTTATCTCGAGGGAGGTATATTCGAGGTACGGAAGATCTAGGGTGATGACTTCGATGGATTGTCATCATCTTGCGTGTGCTTCGGTCAAGTTGCTTCAACTCATCGACGTTCCATTTTACTGCACCAAACGTGTAGAGCAGTATAGGAACGGCCAGCAAATTGGTCGCCTGGATCTTATTCTTTCCAGATAATTCGGAAGCCCAAATTTTTCTGAGAATTTGGCGATACCTTTTTCCAAGGGCCGTTTTTAACGCAAGCACATCATGGGTTTCCGCTTGCGGTATTCCAAGATATGTATATGTTTCTCCAATACCAAGATGTTGAATGGTATTTCCGCCGATGAGTTGAACATCCTGATCGTGACCCGATGATGTAGTTTCTAGTCTTCCTTGGTGTAGGTGGACGCAGGCACACTTGTCCAGTCCGAAGCTCATGCCAATCGCTTTAGAGTACCTATTTACCGCCTCCACAAGGATGTTAAGGTCCTCTTTCGAGGAAGCAAAGAGTTTAAGGTCGTCCTTATCCAGAGCTTTTGCCTCGGAGCACAATAGATAGAGGCAAGAGGGAGATGCAGAAAAGTATCGGACTTAGAGAGTCTCCTTGGAAGACTCCCCTCTTATATGTGATATAGCTTGTAGTCACTTGTCTTTTGTCAGATGTTATGACAAATCTTGTCCGCCACAAGAGCATAAGCTCTTTTATGCATCTCACTATTTTTGGATGCACCTCCATGCATTCAGTGAGCTTAATAAGTAGCTCATGGTTCGTGTTATCGAATGCCTTACGGTAGTCAATCCAAGCCATGGACAGATTGCGTTGATACCTGATCGAGTCCTGGGTGATACACCTGTCTATTAACAGGTTCTCCCTGCAACCTGCCAGACCTCTCTTGCATCCACGTTGTTCAACTATTGCACTCCATACCGGCTCGATAGATGTTAATATCCTCTCTTTGAGGATGCCAGTGAATAGCTTGTAGCTGGTGTTTAAACAAGCTATGGGCCTGTAGTTCTTTGGACTTGACAAATCTCCAGTCTTACGAATCAATACCGTGCGTCCTTCCACTAGCCACTGCGGGACTGGTTGTTCTCCGTTTAAGAAAGTAGTAAATATACGAGCTAGATGTTGGTGCGTAGAAGTAAACTTCTTCCAACAAAAGTTGTTGATTTTATCTGGCCCTCGCGCTGAAAAGTTCTTAGTTCTAGCGATAACTTTCTTCACTTCTTCAGCAGTAATTAGTGGACACTCTTCCTCTGGACCTTGTAACCTTTGCCTTTGGCAAAAGTTACGAAAGAGTGATATATCTGAAGCGTCTTCATTTAGCTGATAAGTATCCCCATATACTTGTTCCCAGAAGACTTGAATCTCTTCTCGACTAGGCGGATTTTTAACGGCACGTGACGTTTTATTGAACAGACGGGAAGGATGAGTAGAAAAGGTGGAATTTTCCTGAATCCACTTTACTCGCCGTTCAAGGCGCTGTTTCGCTGTTGAAAGAGATCTTATTTTTTGCGTCCAGTGCTGCTTGATGGTCAACAGTTTACACTTGTTCAGCGTGTGATTTGCTTTCCTCAAGTTTCGAGCAAGTGCCCTAACTTTTGGAGTGAATTTTTTATTTAATGTTATGTAGCTAATCACGCACTGAATATTTGATGCATGCCGTCTCGCCGTTTCAATTTTGAGAACCGTTATTATTATTATTATTATATTATGAAGCCATTTCCCTTTCGGGGTAGGCCTGACTTGCTCGGTTGGAAAATAGTAGTGTGCAGATGGGTATATAGGTATTAGGTAGATAGGTTTATAGGTGTAAGGTATAGATATTTTAGATTGATCTAGAATTCTATGTTTCACCTTTTAATACTCTCTACATTTCAATAACTGAGCTCTGATTCATTCGAAATGTGTCAACTGTTTTTTTTAACACTTAGAATTTGATTTGACGCTCTTCTGCTTTTCTGGCTCCGAGATAGGTTCCTGCAGACTTCAGGTAAATTCGGATCGGGTTTCAAATCTGACCCGAAAACTTTCTTTAAATTTTTAAAAAATTACATGAAATTTTCGTTATTTGTGGTAACCCAGTGGGCGCAAAATTTCGTGATGTCTTGACGACATCGTTACGACATCTTTACAACGACTCTGCGACATCCTATGTCGATGTCGTTCAGATGTCTTTACGATATCGCAAAGACGTCGTCCGATCTGACGATGTCTTTTCAACATTTTAAAGATATCTTAATGACATGGGCATAATATGTCTTAAAGTCGTCGTAAAGATCTCGTCAAGATGTCGTCAAGACGTCCTCAAATTTTGTGCCCACTGGGAAAGTTGCCATGATAAACTGGGATGACATAGTTTTGCCGAAAAATAAAAATCCAGCATATGGAAATATACTTATGAAATAATTCCCTCAATTGAAAAAAAAAGAAAATTTCTATAACCGAGCTTGAAAGCTTCCGAAAGTGGCAGTTAACGAAAGTAGAGTATAACCAAAAAAATTGTAAAAAAATTATTTTTTGATATTTTTATGTTCGAATATACTGTATTAAACATATATTATAAATTATGTCAGAATTATTTTGATATATATTTTTTGGGGTTTTTTGAAATTTCTATAACGTGCAATGTCGGATATTTGAAACTTTGGGATTTGGAAAAGTTGGGTTTTAAAATTTCGGTAATTATATCATTTCGAAAATATAGATAGATAAACGTTTATTTTTTAGCCTGCTGGCCTTAAAAAATTGACTTGCTTACACTTCCATTTTTTACAGAATTTTCTTAAAACTAACCCTTAAAACTAACATCCTTCCACACCTTATCTCTAACGCCGCTCGCTCTTATCGCATTACCTTCCTCGCTTCGCCTCGCCCACCTCGTCCACTTTACATACCTGTCCTGTGTCCTATTTACCTCTTCGCTTTCCTTCCACCCCCACACCTCTACTCCATACAATAGCACACTCGGCCATTCCTCCGAAACAAGAAGCCCAGGTACACAAACTCTTTCACCTCCTACATCGCCTTTCCCTTCCATTTCCACTCCCCAGTCTTATCCCTTCCACCTCCTTTTCTGAAAACCATAACTATGTCATCTGCATACGCTAGCGACCAAATTCTGACCCCTCCTATCCTGACTCCTTCTACCACTCCGGCCTCCAGCTTACTTTCCATATCCGCAATTAAAATCGCAAAAAGCGTTGGGCTAAGCGGACACCCTCGTCTTAACCCCCTATCCATCCAGAATCCCACCGAAATCCCCTGTCCTCCTCTTACCTTATCTTTGGTCTCACCGACGGAAACGCGCCTTTTAGATCCACAAAAAACGCGTACACTCTCGACCCCTTCTTCGCTAATTCTCTATCCACCACGTGCTGCAGAACGTAGATATTGTCGATAGTACTCCTACCTGCCCTAAAGCCCGCCTGCGTCTCCGGCACTAATCCTTTCCCCTCGACATCTTTCCGCAGTCTATCCGCCACCACCATCGCGTATACTTTATACGCCGTATTCATTAGCGCATTCCCTCTATTATTTTCCTGCCTATTCCTATCTCCTTTATTATACAGAGGTACTATTAACCCTTCTCTCCACCGTCGTGGGAATCCCTTCCCCCTCCATACTTTCTTCACTACCTCCTTCAGCCTCTCCCTAACCTCTTGTGTACTATCCAGCCATGCTTTGTTCTCTACCCCATCCAGCCCTGCTGATTTTGACCTGCTTAACTTCCTTATCTGTTTTTTTATCTCCTCGTCACTCAACTCCTCCATCTCTGCCTCCCCCGTTCTTCTACTCCCATCATCTCTCTTCCTTGAATCTGAGCCCTGAAATAATTCTTTAAAAAACTCCCTCCACTCCTCACTCCCTATCTTCTCGCTTATCCCTACTCTACGCTTCCTAAACCTATTTAATATCTTCCAGACGTCCCCCTCTGTCATTTCTACGTACTCCCCTTTTTCCGCAGTACCCTATTTCCACTTCTTATACTTCCTCTTCACTTTCTTTTTCATCTTTTTACATTCCCTATGCCACCACGGCTTCACCATTCCTTTCTTCTTCTTTCTGAATACCTTCTTTTGCATGCACCCTTTCACTTTCTCTTTCAAATCCTCCCATATCTCTTCCACCGGCTCCCCTTCGAAGCATACCTTCCCTAACTACTCCTTATATTTCTCTATAGCCTCCCTCGTCCAGCTAACCCTCTCATGGCTGATGGTCTGATTCTACCCTCCCTTCTACTGCAAATCTCTCCATCTCCTCCCACCCTTGCATATTCATGACTACACAGTCTATCATCGATACACCCACCTTACCTACATATGTGTATTCTCCCTCTTCGTCCCCAGTTGCCATACCTTTTGCCATCGCCCAGCCTCTATCATCCATCCAGTCCCTTAGAATCTCCCCCTCCTTATTTATTAACTTATCCTTCGAATTCCTTTCGAAGCTCTCCCCTTCTCTGTAAAGGCCCCCTTCCCTCCCCATCCTCGCGTTAAAGTCCCCACCCAGTACCACCATACCCTCCTCTCTTTCACCTAACAGGTCTTCCACCCTTTCTTTAATTCTTTCCATCCCATCCTTATTGTGCACTGTCACAAACTTACACGTTACCCCTCCTATCTTTACTTTCCTCGTTTGCACTCCTTCCCCCTCTTCCTCTCTGTGAGCTTCTTCCTCTAATCCATCTCCAACCCCCGTTATAATTCTCCCACTAGCCCTTCCCTTCTTCTTCACTCTGACCGCTTTTTGGAGTCTCCACCTATACCCCCTTGGAAGCTTTGGCTCTATTCTATCCCATTCCTTTCTATCCACCCACGTCTCTACCAGTCCTACCACATCAAATTCCTGGATATACCTCCAGAACTCCTCATCCTTCTTCTTTACCCCTGCTACGTTCCAGTAAAGCACCTTCACAACTCCTCTACCCTGTATTACCCCCCATCCCCTACTTCCTACGAAACAAATTCCCCTGCACTTCCTTCGACACCTCTTTCTCCTCGTCCCACACCCACATTTTCTCGTCTATTTTTATTTTCCGATATCCTACCTTCGCCGATTTCCCTTCACTCCTCTCCCTCCTAGCCCTGTCGTACAGCATTCTCTGTACATCCCTTTCCTTTCTTGTCAAATCTTGATCGACGAAAACTTCCTTATCGTTTGTCCTATTTTTATTTCGCATTACCCCCGCTACCCTCGTCTCCTATTTCCATTTCCGTCCTGCCCTCCACCTTCTCAAGCCTTTTTTCCGTCTTTTCTTTCCACACCCTAATCTCTTCTTCCATCTGTTTTATTTTAACTTCTTTTTCTTTTCTTTCTCTCTCTAACCCATCTACTCTCTCTCTCTCTCAGCTCTTTCACCTCCTTTTCCCATTTCTCATCTCTGATTGTCAAGTTCTCCCTCATGCCTTCCATCTGCTCCTTGGCCCCCCTTACGTCCTCCCTTAGCCCCCTGATCTCGCCTAACAACATCCCGAGAGCCTCCTTTTCCAACACCCCCTCCATTTTTGAACCCGTCCATTTCGGACGGGTTCGGGCCGTCGAGTTGTCGTGTCTTTGTTCTTGTGACGCTGTGCGACGCGAGACACAGCGATTGTCGCGCGACAAAAACTTTACGCGGAAACCCATTTTCCGCCGGAACGAGTCTTAGAGTCTAGGTGTGGAATCACCTTTAAAATGTTTCAATGTACGTACGTCTTTTTATTTCTAAAACTTAGACTTACGTCTTTCTTTGACACGGGACCACAGACATCAATCGCTGCGTCTTTTTAATGTGAAAAACAATTGCTACGTCTTTCTAATGCTAAAAACTGGCGATACGTCTTTTTTATACAGAAATCTGTTTGCTACGTATATCTATTTGACCCGTGAGTCACGTCTTTTCTATCAAGGGTTTATGTTCTACGTCTATTCTTTGTATGCTCTAAATGATGCTATAGTTTTATTTGCAACCCATCTATGTATAGAAAGCGGGAAATGACCAATTCTGAAACCATGCTAAAAATCAGTTATAAAAAGACTCTCTGTAACACGTGTATGGCTTACTCGCTTTCCCATACGTGTTTTGGAGCAGCAAAAGAGGTCTGCCTTGGTACCTTGCTTATAAAGTTTCGGATTCCGAAGTTGGTCCGTACTTATCGGAAATCTATCCTAATTCACGATTTTTCTCTGAAGCACGTCCGGTGTAGTCCGAAAACTGTACGAAAACAGTTAGAAATTTATCTGGAATTTGGTTTCAGAACCTGAAATAATTTCTGTTCAAGTAAACAGGGAAAGTAGTCAGGTCTTAATCTAGAGTCATCCGAACGAAAACTTTAACTCCGGAATAATTCCGAATTGATCGGAAATTAATCCGGAATTCAGAACCTGAAATATCCAAGATAGCCAAATGTTCTCATCGTGAAATCAGGTAAAAATCACGCGTGATGAAAAAAATCAGGCGTGAAGTCACAGCGGATAACAATTGCCGACTCACCATGAAGTCATGTCGAAATCACACGTGAAAATTTACGCGAGACTGAGACGTGACAAATATATATCACATGAAACTTCACTGTGAAATCTTTTGCAGATAAGGGTGATTTTTCATTTTCTTATGATTTTTCCTTTTCACTTCACGCTTACCGCGTTCGAATTCAAGACGATGTCATCTGGAATTCACGTGTGAAAAATCACGCGTGACTCAGACGTGACAAGTACATATCACATGAGAATTCACTGTGAAATCATTTGCAGGTCAAGCGTGATTTTTTATGTGCGTGATTTCATGAGCACATCACACCGAAATCATGGGTGAAATATCACGCGTGACTTTAACGTGATAATCACGGTGGCTATCTGGAATATTTTTGTTGTTGTAAAAATGGAAAGAAATCCATTCTTAACCAAAATTCATCCGGACGAAAACTTCCATTCCGGAAACAGTCCAAGTCAAACAGAAATTAATCCGCATTTTGAAGTTGATAATTACAGTGCAAATGGAAAACAGTCTAGTTAAATCGGAAATCAGGCTGGACAAAAACACCGATTTCGGAAAAAGTCCGAATCAATCTGAAATTAATCCACGACTTAAAGTTGAAAATCTACTAAATGAAAGTGGAAATGGAGAATCGCCCGGTTAAATCCGAAATCTGTACAGACGAAAATCTCGACATCGGAAACACTCCGAATGAGTTCGAAATTAATACGCAAGTTACAGTTAAAACATCGTAAAATTAAAATGCAAATGAAAAACAGTCTGGTTAAATCCTAAATCAGTCCGGACAAGTACACGGAATCCGAAAAAGTCCGAACGAATCTAAAATTAATCCACAAGTTGAAGTTGAAACTCCGTAAAATTAAAGTGCAAATAGAACATCGTCCGGATAAATCGAAAATTTGTGTTGCCGTCAAAATGATCACTCTTAATTCGTTTATACTTTAGTATATAAGGTTCGTCTGGCCGATGTGATCTCAATTAACATGTTTTTTTTACTTTATTTTCGACCCCAAATACAAGTAACAATATTAATCTTATTCACAGTGAAAAGGCCTCAATTTAACTGAATTATTACGCGCAGAAAAATAGTCTAGTTTGATATGTTTTGATGTGTAAACATCTTAGACCTCGATATGAGGAGTCGCGCCTGACTCAAATGAAACCACGACTGAAAAGCGCAATGCAAGCCTCTGACACACGCGTTGTGTTTTACGCCACAGACCGGAGGCTCGCTTCTCCTCACCCAACAAAAGCCCCCCCCCCCCCCCTTTCTCTGTCCCCCTCTCGCTCACAAAACTTCGCACCAACAAACACCAATTAGTCAGCACTACTAGTTGACTATTCTTTGCTATCTTTCAGTTTCTCCTGACTGTCAAAACTATAAAAAGGGATCGTACACAACTCGATACACAAAATGTCGACCCTCGAAGATTAGAATAAATTAGTCTTCAGTTCCTTCTTCAGAAGTTCTCTCCCCCCC
>CAKNYM010050501.1:59847-129889 GCA_932195095.1 Andricus curvator | reverse complement strand
ATAACCAGGAAGTGATCCTCTCCCCACTCCTGGGTCTAGTTTTACAGGGTCGTATGGTAGCGGGGGCTTGTAACTTTGTTACAATATAATACATTTTCCATATCTTACTATTTAGATTACAATTATTATAATGATTATTTATAAGATGATTATTTTATAATTGCTTTCAGGCCAGATTTAGTGAAAGTTTTTTCACTTATATAACTTGATTAACATTTTATTTTAATTGTCTAAACAAATAACGTAAGTATCTTCGACTTCGTTTGCGATATTATTTTCTTCGGAAAAATAATAGACTTTTTCTAATTCTTTAAGAATTTTCCTAGCTGCGGAATGCTCAGCTGATCGAAATTTTGTTTCCCCATCACTAATTTTAATAAACAAATTTCCGCGATCAGTATCCTCCACTACGCATTTTACATAATATAATCTGCTATGAGGAGGTCCTTCGGTCCTGTATAAACTGCAAATAGGTTTTGCGAAATTGTATTCAGTTGCCAGTTCTTCTAGAGGCCATTTGGCGTATTTTAAGTCCTCCACCTCTCCCTTGGGTTTGATGATGTGGGCATAGACTTGCCCCTTGGAAAGCTTAGGCAAAATAATTGACTCAGCCATTCTGCAAAGGAAATTGTTATGTTATTAATGCTATATTAATCATAGTTAGTCGTGAGCAACTTTTAGTTTATCTACATGCTTTTGGAAACGTTTTCCGTCTAGGGTATCTAGAATCACAGTGTGCTTATCTAATAAGTCTACTATTTTATAGGGTCCGTGACTTTTGCTGTTTCACTTATTACTTTTTGTTTCACTTTTCACGTACACGCACTATCTCCTATTTTTTCAGCAAACGGTTTCACTTCCTTGTCATATAATTGCTTTGATCTTTTTTTTGCTTGAATCAAGTTATTTGCAGCTATAAAGTTGATCTCCGATAATCTAGTTATTAATTCTTTTAAATACGACCCATAAGTTTCTAGTTTTTCGCTAGAGCAAAATGAACTAGGTGTGTGCCCAGTCTTTCCGAAAATTAATGCAAAAGGTGTGAATTTTGTTGCTTCGTGAATTGAAGTGTTATATGAGAACATATCAAATGGTAATAATTTATCCCGATCATCATAACTATCAGTATACGATCGGATGTAATCGACTAACACCGCGTGACTTCGCTCTAAAGATCTGTTTGATTGCGGGCGGTATCCTGAAGTTGTTATTTGTCGAATTTTAGCTAACGCATGGGCTATTGTCGTTGCTGTTATGTCTGGTATTGCCATGGCGATGCAATACGTGGATAAATTGTCCTGCATCGTGAGGATGTGTCGATTTCCATCTGGGGTAGTGGGTAATGGCCCTACTGTATCGATATATTCCTTATCAAATGTGTCGATAGGGGTGTCTGTTATTATCATATGGTCATGGGTTTTTGCTCGAATGATTTTTTGTTCTTGGCAAGTCCCACATTTCCGGACGAACTCAGTGACTTGCTCTTTTATTCCTGGCCACATAAATTTCTCACGTATTCTTCTGTTTGTTTTATTGACTCCTTTGTGTCCTCCAATCTTACTTTGATGATTTTTGATTATTATTTGTTCGCGATTTTCTTCTGGTGGTACGCTTACACTCCCATAACAAATTATGATTTCGATATCGATGTCGTTGAAGATGTCTTTCATGAGGTCTAGAACTTTACCATCGGTATTACGTCTGTCAAATCTCCTTGATTTGAGATTCTTATAGATTTAATGTTTTCTCGTCCTAATGCTACATACAAATTGCGTAATCCGATTCTTAAATTTTCTTCTCGTATTTGATCGAAGTGGTTGTGTTTTATAATCACTGTATAAATTTTATAACGACCTCTGAGGGTGATTATGACTTTGCCTAGTTTAGGCCGTTTTTCTTTGATTTCTTTTGGGTCAATGGCTCCTATATCTATCAGTAGTCGTCCTATTGGGGTGCTGAATTTACAATCTGCTGAAAGAAAATATACGTAGTTTCCCCTTAAGTAAGTCAAATTTTTCCTGCAGCTACTTACTCTAGGCAGGATATATTTCTTGGGATACAGAGTATACATTTCTGGCAATGCAGGCTGTACGCTAGTGATGGACGTGCGCGTATGTTTAGCCTCAGGTGAGACTACTGCAGAGTCGGTAATAAACTGCTCTTGTGGATTCATTTTCACACGTCGAGGCTTGTGCTTTTCATTTCTAGTTATTGGACTTTCTGGGATTTTTAAACTATCCATAGTTGATTTCTGAAATGGTGTTGATAGGGCTTGTGGCAACCCACAACTTGAGGGAAGGTATGTTGCTAAGATATCGGGAGTAGAAGAGGATTCTGTCTGAGGGGCAAAAGTGACGCTCTTGCGTTGCCTGTTTTCAGGCAACCTTTTCGTAGAGGGAATATCTTTTTCCGTAGAAGAATCTGAGCTGGTGTTGCTCTCCTTTTTGCTAGGATTCTTCATTCCGAGTTCCTTCAGTTCATTTTCTGCCCAATTTATTACTGAATCTATTCTCCGAGTTAGCTCAGTTTCGCTCTCAGGCTCCATTTCTTCAATTGCTCCAAGAAGTTCTGAGTTGGTTTCTCCTTCTGAGACAGCAGTGACCCCTAAATAAGGTCTTGTGTTTTCTTCAGCTTCCCTCTCTTTTACCCAATCCTTTTGAGTTTGCAAGGATTCATTAAACTGAGAGAATGATTCTTGCAACTCTTCTCTAGTTACTTTTGTGCTGTTAAGGTAATTTCTTTCTCCTAGTTGTTCATCTTTTTGTTCTTCATCTGATGAACTTTTCTCACTGTCACTCGGTGGAGGACTCACAGTTATAATGGGTCCAGTCTGCTTTTCTTCTTCGGTCTTATTTTCTTCGTTTTCGTTTTCGTAGAATTCCGGAAATTTTTCTGGAACTTTAGGAGGGGCACTCATGGGAAGGTTGTGAGCTGGAAATGCTGCTAATGGTATATCTAGACTGGGTAGAACGCTGCGTTTCTTTCTAAGTATGGGAGGGATAGGGTTATAGGTCTCGTCAGAATTATCCTCTGAATCTGTACTAGAATCTCGATAGTTATGTCTGGGTTGATTTCTTTCTTCCTCCACTCTACGTCGAAGCAAACGTTTACCTATAGTGTTTTCATTTAAACTACTAGAAGGTTTGGAAAATGGGTCATTTGGTTGAATATTGTCTTTTGATTTTTGGTTCGTTGTGCGTTGCATTCTTGAAACAGAAGGCTGAAAAGTATCGATTTTGGCGGATGGTCCTTTCTTCATTAAGGCTGTAGGCTTGGCGCTTGGATTGGTGCTCATGGGTCTAGCTAGGGGCTTTGCTGATTGCGCTCTGCCCTGTTTGGTTTGACGGGTCTGCGTTGGCAATAACCTGGCAGGCTTTTCCTTACATTCTTCTTCACTTTCTTCTGATGGGTCTTCTAGAATTGGGTTTCTAGAAAGTGCGTCAGCATTAGTATTTAATTTTCCAGGCTTATATTTAAAGGAATATTCGTAGTCTCTTAATTTCAATCGCCAACGAATTAAACGTTGTCCAGGGACCTTTACCGAATCTATCCATTTTAAGGGTTCATGATCACTAACCAGTGTGAATTCCTTTTCATAAATATAGGGGCGGTATTTTTGTACTGCGTATAAAACTGCTAAACATTCTTTCTCGGTAGTAGAGTAATTACGTTCGGCACCGTTTAATACGTGGGAAAAATATGAAATAGGGAGGTCTATTCCCTCTTTTTGCTGGCTCAGTACTGCACCTACGGCATAGCCTGAGGCATCTGTTGTTATGGTAAATGGTTTCTGAAAGTCAGGATACTGTAAAATAGGACTTTCACATAAGGCTTGTCTTAAATATTTGAAACTTTTATCTTCATCAGGTCCCCAATTAAAAGGTACTCCTTTCTTTAGAAGATTCTGTAATATCCGGGTAGACCTAGAAATTGTTTTATGTTTCTGGGATTTTTGGGCGTTGGGAATTTTTGTACCGCCTCGATCTTTTTAGGGTCAGGCTTCACACCTTCACTGCTAATTATATGGCCAAGATAGTTAATTTCTTTGAACAGGAATGCACTGTTCTCTGGTTGAATGGAAAGATTTGCTTCTTTTAATCTGTTTAGGAGGCGTCTTACCTTCTTCCCATGTTCTTCTAGTGTTTCTGCGTAAATTACTATGTCGTCAAGATAGACAAATAATTCAACACTTTGTAATCCTAGAAGAACTTGGTCCATTAAGCGCTGGAATGTCGCAGGGGAATTCTTCTAACCCATGGTCATTCTGAAGTACTCGTAGTGCCCGTTTAAAAATGAAAACGCAGTTTTTGGTCTATCAGCTGGATTTAATTCTATTTGATGAAATCCGCTGGCTAGATCAAAAACTGTAAAGTATCGTGCCTTTCCTAAATGATCTAATATTTCAGTTATGTTTGGGAGTGGATAAGCATCACCTATGGTTTTTTCATTTAATAGCCGGAAGTCTATTAATACTCTGTACTGTCTCTTTCCGGTGTGGTCCAATTTTTTCGGAATTATTAGCATAGGAGAACTATAGGGTGACTTGGAGTAACTGATTGCACCTTCCATCAGCATTCTGCCTATAAAGATCTTCGCTTCCTCTTTTTGAACGGACGAAAATCGTATGATCGAACATGGATAGGAACATCGTCAGTTGTATGTATTTTATGATGAACTATATGTGTGGGAGTTAATGTCTCTCCAGTTAAGTGAAAAACATCACAATCTTTATATGAGTCGGACGTCGTCGTAAAACGTACATGAGGACTGGGACTACGGTCACGTGATCTCGAATAACTGGATTGAGAATATCTATTTTCGCGATAAAAGTTTGTAGGATATTGGGGGTTCAATTGCTGTATTGCCTCGTATTCGACAGCGACTTTCAGGGCACTATCTAGAGTTTGGGGGTTTCGTGCTTCCACCAAACCTGATATACTGTCAGGCAAGGCGCGCTTAATTGCTTCTAGGGCACAGTCATTAAGTGGAGCTAGAAGTTGTGCAACATTTGCATATTTATCCTGAAGTGCGGCTTGAGCTCCTGATTTTAAAAGCACTACTCGATCGAAAAATTCGCTGACACTTTCTTCTCGATTCATCCGAATGGTCGAAATTTCATGTAAATACCATGAATAAGTTTTGCGAGGGGCGAAACGTTGTTTTAAGTCTTTAACTAGATCGTTAATAGTTTCAAAAGTTTTCCCATGGATACTATCTCGGGCCGCCCCTTTTAAACGGGCTAAAACTGCTTTGAGATACTGTTTTTCACAATTGGCTGGCACGGATGATTCCCCATTTATGATATCCTGAATGAAGTCTCGGACTGGCATATTTTTGCCATCATAGCTAGGGATATTTACAACCCCTTGTTGTACGGCGAAACATTCTGCCATAGACGTCATCATTGCTTCGCTGAGAGTGCGACTAATGTCGCCAGGAAACTGGGTTTCGTTTGATTCATTGTCAGGCATTTTGCAGGGTTTTTGTTTAAAACTGAGGGTGATTTGGTTAATTATCGAGAAATTCGGGTATTTAAAACTTTTGAAATTATTTATTTCAACGAAGGACGACCATTTATCTCCTTGAGTTAAATTGTTCCTCGAGGTTAATTCAAAAATGAAATTGCCAACCGTATTTTACTTCGTTTCGATTCAAGTAAAAACAGTAACAAAAGGGTATAAGTTATTTAATTTGGAATTTTTTTTCTTTTTAGATTTTTAATCCCCTTTAACACTCAATACTTTAAAAGTGTAAATTATTGCAATTTAAAGACAATTTTGAAACTGTGGTGTAAAAACTACAGTTCTGAGAAGGCCTAAATTAAGAGAATCTTTGAACTCTTTGATTTAAGAATAATTAGAAAAACTTGAACAATTGACTTTGAACCAGTCTATTTAGATTATCTAAAATTACAAAAATTATGCAGTTAAAACTTTGGAATGATTTATTTGAATAAACTCTATGTTATAATAATCTTTAAGCTATTTAATTCACGGATGAAAAGCCGATAGCAATACTAGAAAATAGTATTTGTTTTAGAAAGAAATTGAGTTATCAATATTTTGAAAAGATTGATTTCGATAAGGGATGGTGATTTTTTCACCTGAGTTAACCGAATATTCACGAATGGGTTATATCAAGGAAATTTCGAGCAATGATAACTTTAATTCATTTGAAATTCTACTTGGATGCACTTTTAACATATGTTAAACTGAAATATCTTATGAAAATGACTCTATTATAGGGGAGTTATTAGCATAAAACTGAAAACTCAGATGAAATGATAGTTGTGTTTCTTGGACGTAATATCATTCGTTATAATGCAAATGAAATGTCTGACCGCATACGCACCCTTATCACTAACAAGCAGTTGCCAGTGTCGTTCAGTGGAAAAAGGCAGTAAATGTTAGACAATTACACTATGACGAGTAGTGAGTCCAAGAGACCGTGGATTATGAAAGGCTCTGTAGCTACAGTGCGAACGGTTACAGAAGAGATAAATACAATATTATTACAAGGTTGTATGATCTGAGTCACGTTTAGTTAAAAACGCAGATTTGAAATTAAATTGGAAATATACTGCAACTAGTTATTATTTTGACGAATTGAAGTTCGCTACTGGCTCATAATTGCTTCCAATAACCAGAATGAAGATTTTAAATTAATTAATTTTATAATTCTCTAATAATATTTTTAATGAGAGTTCCAATCGGTTGTGGCTTATCCACGCAATTTCGGATTTAACTTGCGAAATTCCAAAACAGAATTTTTATTTTAAAAGGTTTTTAGTTCGCGGAAACGCGATTGTTGAAATGTTCATGATGTTGTTTTAAACCCTTCACTTGTACAATCCTGCTACAAGGAGTACATACAAGGTTAATTCCGGGTATTTCGTAGGATTATTAACGATGGCAGAGCTTGCGAGCACGCGAAGTATACCAACGCCTATCATGCACTTCGAACTTTGCCTTGCCCTGAAGGTGACCGTGCAACGTATCTAAGAAGGACTTATACTCTCGAGTGCCGATGAAGTAACTATTTTAAAACTACACTGAAGTTAAATTGTTAATAAAAACACTGAATTGAAACGAAAAGTGGTATCCCACCGCTGCCACCAAATCAGCTGTTACGTCCCGAGCAAAGGCGAGGGTAGGTTGGAAAATGGTTAGAATGAGGGAGGTTACAAGGGCTGATTAAGTCAGGTTGGTAAGGCCCAACTATTTATTTTAGTGTGGGGTTCGCTTCCACTTTATCAATCCAAGGGGACTGCGATAATTCAGAACGACAGTAATTTTATATGACAATTATTTATTATAATATGAGAATAGAAATGAGCTACAGTGTAATTAATAAGTAAAGACTTACGCTACCTTCCAGTGCGACAGGGCAAGAGAAGATTTGTTTATCGATTGTATCACCGATACGTCGTAGAATATCGATGGAATTCTACCGGGTGTTTTTAATTGACTTTCACGAACACTCCGACGTCAATTTGTACGACGACCGAAAGCCGAAGGGACTTTATTTTCAAAGTTGAATTACACGTTACTATTTCGTGGTGATGTAGAAGCACTCGGCTTAATCAAGGCGGTTCTTCGTTTAGGAATATTTCACGGTGAGGTAAAAGCACGCGACTTAGTCAAGGCGGTTCGTAAATTGATGTGGACGGTACAACTGTTCAAACGATAAATACAACCACCAGGGGTGAGTCTGGGGTTTATATAGGAAAAGGCTTCTTCAAAAGTCACGTACGAGTCGAAAAAGTTCACATGGCACGTACGAGTTGAAAAAGTTCACATGGCAAGTACGAATCGGAAAAGTTTACATGGCACGTACGAATCAAGGAAAGTTCGCACGAGAAATGCTTGATAGTCACGTACTAGTTTGCGTTCATCAATTATGTTTTATACTTCAATTTTATGTATTGAACTTATCCCCTTTTTAATTATATTGATTTGGGTATTGATTATCGATGGATAAGTTCAATTACTCTTCCCTTGTCCTTTACCGACCAGTTTCTAAATTCTAAATAATAGTTGTTAACACATGTAATATATGTGTTTGTAACTATTTTGTTACATTGTTTATTTGTGTAATTATTTGATTATAATTAGTTTATATACTGTAATGGTATATAATTAACTTATCCTTTACTTGGAGGCTATAACATAAGGTTCTACGTTAATTTGATTATCCTAGCATTTCTGTATTATCAATAGTTATGTAGTTCGGTATGCTCATGGTATTACTGCATCATGGTATTAGCTCGCGCCCTCCTCCTTAACGACCGTCGCTCATTTATCATTCGTCATGTGTGGGTAATTAGTTGCGGCTGACCACGTAAGTCATTACCTACTGTGATACGTTTACCAATCGGTGTTGCGACAAAATTTAAAATTTGAAATAATTGGGGATGTAACATTATTTATACAATAGAATTTCAGAAACGAGAATTACCTCATGCTCATTTGTTATTTATCTTAAATTATAAAAATAAATTATTAAATCCGGAAGATGTTGATAAATATATTTCTGCCGAAATTCCTCATGATGATGATGATTTACGGGAATTAGTCATTTCATTGATGGTACACAATCCTCATTTATAAAATTCAGCGTGTTATAATAAAGATAAATGTATGTGTATTAAAAAATTTCCAACAGAGTTTTGTCATTATACAATTTTTGAAAAAAATGGTTTTCCTAAATATAGACGTAGAGATAATAAAGACAAAGGATATGTGTATAATAAAAAATTCGAGGGAAAATGTATAAATGTCAATAATTCTATGGTTGTTCCATATAATTCATTATTATTAAAAAATATAGATGTCACATCAATGTTGAATATTGCGCATCAATTATGAGTACCAAACATATTTATAAATATTTACATAAAGGACATGATAAATCATGCGTAGCGTTAAGAGAAATTAATAAAAATTATTCTAAAGAAATAGAAACATACGTTATGTCAGCCCTATGGAAGCTGCTTGGCGAATAGAAGAATTGCCTTTATCTGGAAGATCTCATTCTGTTACTCTCTTACCAGTTCATTTAGAAAATCAGCAAAATATAATTTTGCAAGAAAATAAAGAACGTGAAGCAATAATAAAAAATAATAATACAACTTTACTGCTTGGTTTGAATTAAATAAAAAAGATGACAAGGCTAAAAATATAATTTATATATTAATAATTTATATTCATATACCAAAATTTTATTATTTTAATTCTTCGAAAAAAATGTGGATCAAACGAAAAGGTTTTTCCAAAGCTTTTGGTAGAAAAAGTCCAAAAGTCCAAAAGATGTGGAAAGATTTCATTTAAAATTAATTTCAAGTCGCGTAAAAGGGGCAACGTGTTTTAATGATTTAAAAACGTTTGAAAATGTTACCCATGATTCATTCCAAAATGCTGCAGTATTTATTTATTTGGGATAAATTTAAATATTATTTTTGTGAAGGATTTAAAGATAATAATGAACAAAGAGCATTACAAGAAACTAATGAAGTTTTAAATTTAGAAAATTTGACATGTTCTGATTTTGGTTTACCTAATCCTCAGGATATTGATAGTAAAACAGTAGAAGAAGATATATTATTCAGAAAAGAAAATAATGAAATCAGTATTAAATCAGTCAGATAAAAAAGAGAGAATGTAACGTTATTATTTGGGATGAGGTGTCTGTGATTCCTAAAAAAGCATTAGAAATAGTTGACAGAACTTTAAGAGACTGTTGTAAAATTTAAAATTTACCATTTGCTGGAAAATTAATAATATTAGGAGGAGATTTTCGACAAATTTTACCTGTAATTAAAAACAGTTGTAGGACAAGTACTATTCAGGAATCAATCAAATATTCTTATTTATGGCCTAATTTCAAAATTATGAATTTAAAATTAAATATGCGATCGCGCAATAATGATTTTTCAAAATTTGTATTAAAAATTTGACAAGGAAGTATTAATTCTTTTTATATACCCGAAAATTGGAAAACAAATGATATGCATATGTAAAGAAATATATGGTACAAGTATAAGTGGAAACGATGATTTGTCAAATTGTGCCATACTAGCTTGCCATAATGAAGATATTTATAAATTGAATAATAAAATATTAAAGAAAATTTTAGCAAAAGGTGTAATATATGACAATGTAGATTACGCAAAAAATAAAGGGATGGACAAACTGATGAGGTTGTTCAATTAAATTTTCCTATTGAATATTTATATTCGTTGAAATTTCCAGGTTCACCAATTCATAAATTAACTTTAAAAATACCACGAATAACTTTAGATTCTGGAGAATGTTCTTCTTTACCATTTATTTTATATAGAAGACAATTTCCAATTGTTTTAGCATTTGCAATTACAATAAATAAATCTCAAGGTCAAAGTTTCGAAAAATTATGAATAAACTTTTATAGACTTTTATTTTCTCATGGACAATTATATGTAGCTCTATCCAGATGTAAAAATCCTGATAAATTGTTTATTGAGAATGATTCAAAAGATGATAAAATTATTTAAAATATTGTTTGGAAAGAAATTTTTAATTAAAAATTAACTATGTTTTCTTGGTCTCATATTAAATTAATAACATATAATATTAAACATAGTTCAAATGTATTTTGCTTCCTCATAGAGGAAGCTTTGTAATCGTAACATTTTCCAAATGTGTATATGAGGATGTGTGTGTGCGTGTGTGGATGTCACACTTTTTTGTGAACAAGATAACTTGAAAACGGTTGCAGACAAATTGATAAAATTTTGAGGGCTTATTTTCACCACTAATATCTTGAAACTGACCAAAGGATTTCTAAAAATATTTCTTGCATTTTTTTTAGCACTCAATAATATTTTAAAAATCGGTTTTTTATAGTAAAACTTTTTTAATTAGCATAATTCAAAGTTGATGCAAGAATATAAAAGATTCCTTGTTTTTTGAGACGAATCGACTAACCTATAATATTAATACATTTTATCAAAAAGTAGGTAAGTTATGGTAATTTATATATTTTGAAAATCGGTTTTTTATAGTAAAACTTTTTTCATTAACATAATTCAAAGTTGATGCAAGAACATAAAAGTTCCTTGGTTCGAGACGAATCGATTGACCTACAATATAAATACATTTTATTAAAGACTAGGGAAGTTATGGTAATTTATATATTTTTAAAATTTATTTTTATAGTAAAAATTTTCTCATTTTCATAATTTAAAGTTGATGCGAGAATAGAAAAGTTGTGTTGAATCAAGACGAATCGATTGACCTATAACATTGATACATTTTATTGAAGAGTAAGGAAGCTATGGTAATGCATAATATTTGAAAACACGGTTTTTTATAGTAAAACTTTTTTCTTCAACATAATTCAAAGTTGATCCAAGAACATAAAAGTTCCTTGGTTCGAGACGAATCGATTGACCTACAATATAAATACATTTTATTAAAGAGTAGGGAAGTTATGGTAATTTATATATTTTTAAAATCTATTTTTATAGTAAAAATTTTCTCATTTTCATAATTTAAAGTTGATGCAAGAATAGAAAAGTTGTGTTGATTCAAGACGAATCGATTGACCTATAACATTGATACATTTTATTGAAGAGTAAGGAAGCTATGGTAATGCATAATATTTGAAAACACGGTTTTTTATAGTAAAACTTTTTTCGCTAACATAATTGAAAATTGATGCGAGAACGGAAAAGATTCCTTGATTCGAGGCCAAGCGATTGATCTATAATATTAATACACTTTATTGAAGATTCAGGAAGTTATGCTCATATGCACTCACATGCTCATGGGAAAGAAATAGGGTGCGACAGAAATTTTCCCTTCCCTTTTCCAGCTCCAAAAATTATCGTTTCAGTTACAAAATCTGATTTGTCTGATTTGTCTTTGTATTAACAAAATTTTTGTATTATTTTGTAATTTTGTATTTATTGTAAATTACTATTTTTTAATTTATGAAAATGAAGACTTTGGTTTGTCTATTATTGAGCTAGTTCATTAAAGTTTCAGATATTTTGGTTATATTATATATATGAACAGTTTATAGTACATTTCGTGACTAGTGTGGACTGGCGGCCTTTTTGAAACGAGCGCAATATTTTTGTAACGAGTCGCAGGCAAGGGCGCCGTAGGCGCCCGAGTCAGAGACGAGTTACAAAAACATGGCGCGAGTTTAACGAGAATATGAAGTTCCAGTATATGTGGCACTTCTCATTTTCGACAATTGACTCTATTTCCCTAGGAGCGTTTAGCGGAGCGGTATTAGGGCTAATGCCGTAAGAGTGACAGAAATGGTAATAAAGCACTCTCAGTGCCGCAATGTGCCTTTGGATGTAGGTCGTTCCCGTAGGAGTTGGACAACTGGATAGTATGTGTCCTAGATGCTCGGAGTGTGCATGACACACTCTGCAGCTATCATCGAGAATGTCTTGGCTCAAAATGTGGCGACGGTATGCTGAAGTTGAAATGACACCGCCTTGACATGCCAAAATGAAACCCTCCGTGCCCGACTTCAATCCCGGTGATCTAAGGAAAGCAAACGTTAGCTCATACGACATCGACTGATTCTCCACATTTCTGTGGAAGATGCCGTGCATCCCCCCTGAAAGAAGCCTCTCTGAAAGGTGACGTTGCTAGTTGTCACACGATGTTTTCCAGATGTGATAGTAAATCTGGTTTTCCAAAGCGGCATCAATCTACTTATGCACCTCACGATGTGCGGATGAACCTTTAAGCTTTCCAACGGACAGATGATAAGACTATGGGAGGTTGAATCGAAAGCTTTCCGGTAATCAATCCAGGCCATCGATAGGTTGCGCTGGTAGGATGCTGCGTCTTTGCAGGCACATCTATCAATGAGCAGGTTCTTCCGACATCCTGCTACGCCTTTCTTTGAACCGCGTTGTTCGTACATTTTTTGCCCGGTCCGATTGTCCGAACAATTCTATCATTTAGGATATCTGTGAAGATCTTATACAGCATGTTCAGACAAGTGATTGGCCTGTAATTCTTCGGGTCATCTAAGTTGCCCATCTTTGGCAGGAGTATTGTGCGCCCTTCCATTAAACACTCTGGAATAGGCTCTTCCGACTTTAGATATGAGGTGAAAATGCGGGCCAGATGTAGGTGGTTTGAAGGAAACTTCTTCCACCAGAAGGTCTTGATACCATCTGGTCACAGAGCGGAATGGTTCTTCATACCTCTTCATACCTCTTAATACTTTTTTCATCTCCTCGGTAGTGATAGGTGGGCATTCTTCCTCAGATGTTATGAGGGAATTGCACAGCTCCATGAAGCTATTCATGTTCTTTGAGTCTGCATTCACGGGATGTTGGACTTGGTAGATTCCTCTCCAAAATGCTTCGACCTCTTCTAGTTTGGGCGGATGGTCGACAGTAATTGGAGGATCTTGGAAGAGACGAGATGGGTCAGAGAAAAACTGTTGGTTTTCTCTGACCCACCTCACCCTCCACTCTAGAATTCTCCTAACGTCAGATAGTAACCGTATTCTGTCCACAATATGCTGCCTGATGGTCAGCAGCTTTGACTTGTTAAGTGTGTGACAACGCAACCGCAGTTCGCGCGTGAATTATGGAACTTTGGCGCTGAAATTCCTACCAGACGTTATGTAGTAAATCACACACTGAATGCGGGACGCGTACTCTCTCGCCCAGCCTATCTTTGTGGTGAATTGATGCATTCGTCTTTTGATCTTATGATCAGCCGTTGGTTTTGTTTTACGGTTTGCATCCGCCAATTCATTCGTTGCATTATATACACCACAATTTATAGACCAGGGGTCGGATTCTTCGGAACCATGTCCATGAAGATCGTCATCCAGTTCAGCCAAATCTTTGGGTTTGAGAGAAACCTGGCTGCTGATATTTCTCCTCGTCCTAAAGCATCGCTCTTTCTCCATATGATGCCTACCCGCGGTTGGTTTCAGTGTGGCCTCTCTTTCTCTGTTGCCGGCTAATTCTAGCTGCGGTTGAGTAGGCGCTCCGCTTATATAACCCGTTTTCCGTAGTTCCTCCGCGTGGTTTCGCAGACGCTGATGCGAAAAATACGAGAACTCTGGGTCTTTCTCGCACTACAGGAGCATGCAGTCGCGCTATGTAACCTTCTCGTTTAGGGGCCATACTGGTATCATAGCACTCCAGCAGGTCGTCCCTGAGTCGATGAGCCCACTCAAAAGTATTGAGATTTTGTCGATCCATCGCATTGGCTCTGTCTTGATTGGCTCCCCCAACTCTTGGGTAGCCGGCATTGTTGTCCGACCCATTGTGGGGAGCCCTGCGCGTTCGATTCTTTTGAACGGTAATTAATACAACTACGTTTGGTGTTATCCTTGTTGTTCCCACGAGCAGCTAGGGAAAAGGGTTCGTCCAGCCTTGTAGAGCCTTGCATGCAAGGATAAGGCACGGTTGTTACGCCTTCGCTTGGGGGTTAATTCCGTCGGGACCATCCCTGGACAATTGTCCGCGACTGCTTATTAATTATTGTAATCATATTCAGTAGAAACCCTTGGTACAGGGACCCTCTATCCGCAACCCGAGAACGCGTCCGGTGGCTCTGTCATAGGCTCTTCGGTTCGATTTCAAAGGAACCGAAACCGAATATATATATATATATATATATATATAATTTAAAAAAAAAGTTAAACAACCACCGCAGGGTCCCACTAAGAGCAACTGCCATCCGACAAAATGTCAATAGCTCCCAGTAGCACTGCGGTAAATCACACCCATGGCCACGTCTCACAACCGTGAGATGGGTGGTCATAGGCAACGACAAAATCACAACGACAGGCCGGCGAAACCCTCGTGTGTCTTGAGGACACGAAGCGACCCAAGGATGACAGCTTTCTGCATCCATCTCGCAAGTGCCTTGGCATATTTTTGGCACGCGGGTATTGCTTTAAGGTTACGAACCAGTGATAGTTTCGCACCTCCGAGAGCACCTATCACAAGGACAATTACTTGTACCGAATATTTTGGGTACAGTCGTTGTAGCTCTCTTTTAAGGTCTTGATACCTCTCCTCTTTTTCTTTCTCCTTTGCAGTGATGTTGTATTCGGACGGAGCCGAGAATTCGATCACGAATATAGTTCGTTTCTCGAAGTCTTGGAGAACAATGTCAGGCCTCGAGTGCGCAACGGAGACTGCTGCCCGAAAATCGTAGTTCCAGAAAATTTGGCACTTCTCGTTTCGGACAATCGACTCTATCTCTTTTGGAGCGTTCGGCAGGGCAGGGTCGCGGCCAACACCGTAAGAGCGACAAAGATGGTAATAAAGCACTCTTAGGGCCGCATTATGTCTATAGATATACGTCGTTCCCGCGTGGGTCGGACACTCTGATAGTATGTGTTCTAGGTACTCAGCTTGTGCATGACACGCTCTGCACCTATCACTGGGAACTTCTTGACATAAAATGCGCTCACGGTATGCTAAGGTGGAAATGACACCGTCCTGGCATGCGAAAATAAAACCCTCTGTACCTGAATTAAGCCCTGATGATTTGAGGAAAGCAAAAGTTTGCTCCTTCGACAAGGACTGTTTTTCTACATTTCTGTGAAAGTTTCCGTGCATTTTCTTGTCGAGTAGCTCTTGGTGAAAATTTGCAACCTCTTATTTCTTCACTTTGGTTTTTAGAAGTGAAGCATCTAGATGAAGTAATGCACTTTCCTCACTTCTGATGTTAAAATTCAGGCCAAGGGTCTCGGCCGCTTGCTCCACGGCTTTGTAAAGGAACGCTCCTTCGCCAATCATCTCGTGGTTCTAGACCATCTTTAGGAGAGGATCTCTGCCATTCGCAACGATGTAAGCTGTACTTAGAACAATGCGGTTATGAAGACACTGGAGATTCAGAAGTCCGCGTCCACCTTGACGGCGTGAAATATATAATCGCGGAACTGACGAATTGATATGCAAGCTTTTATGCATATGCATGACCTTACGTGTAATGACATCAAGGGCCTTAAGCTCGTTCTTCGTCGATTGAACTACCCCAAACGAGTAGAGTAGAACCGGGACGGCAAGCATGTTAGTCGCAGATACTTTGTTCAACGCCGACAGATTGGAAGAACAAATCTGTCGAAGAAGATGCTTGTATCTGCTTCGGAGATACTCCTTCACTGATGTTACGTCCTGAATGCGGTTTTGAGGCACGCCCAGGTATGTATAGGTCTCTCTAGTATTAAGATGTCTGATAACACTTATATCCACAAGCTCAGGGTCCTTGGGAACGCCAGTAATCTTTCCTTTCTTCAGATAAATTTTGGCACACTTGTCCAAGCCAAAGTCCATCCCAATCTCTCCTGTGTAGTTCTTGACAATATTTACAGCAGTTTCAAGTTTGCTTCTACCAGAGGCATAGATCTTCAGGTCATCCATATAAAATACATGAGTGACCTTATGCTCGCGCTGATTAATGTTGCCACAGAGGTATCCAGGAGAATTTCGTAGTGCGAGAGATAGAGGCAAAAGTGTGATGCAAAAAAGCAAAGGGCTCATGGTATCACCTTGAAAGACGCCTCTCTGGAAGGTGAAGTTGTTAGTTGTCACACGATAATTTCTAGATGAGATAGTAAATCTAGTTTTCCAAAGAGGCATCAATCTCTCTATGCATCTCACTATGTGTGGATGTACCTTCAAGCTTTCCAACAGACAGATGATAAGTCTATGAGAGGTTGAATCGAAAGCTTTCCGGTAGTCAATCCAGGCCATTGACAGGACGCGCTGATGGGCTGCAGCGTCTTTACAGACACACCTGTCAATCAGCAGATTCTCTCGACAGCCTGCTACACCTTTTTTCGAGCCACGTTGTTCGTACATCTCTCGCCATACAGGCTCAATTCGTCGAACAATCCTGTTGTTGAGGACAGCTGTAAAGATCTTATACAGCGTGTTCAAACAAGTTATTGGCCTGTAATTCTCTGGGTTGGACAAGTTGCCTTTTTTTGGAAGGAGTATAGTGCGTCCTAACACCAGCCACTGCGGAATGGGCGTCTCCGACTTTAAATATGAGGTGAATATGCGGGCCAAATGTTGGTGTGTAAAAGTAAACTTCTTCCACCAAAAGTTCTTGATACAATCTGGTCCAGCAGCGGAAAAGTTCTTCGTGCCTCTAAGTGTTTTTTTCACCTCTTCGGCAGTGATTGATGGACATTCCTTTTCAGATTTTATGAGGTTGTCGCGAAACTCCTTGAAGTGGATGATGTTTTCAGTATCTTCTTTCAACTCTAGTGTTTTCGGGATCTTGTACACCTCTCTCCAAAAAGTCTCTACCTCCTTGAGCTTGGGTGGATTTTTTACAGAAACAGGTAGATCGCTGAAGAGGCGCGATGGGTCAGCGAGAAACTGTTGATTCTCCCTGATCCATCTCTCCCTCTTCTGTATTCTCCTCCTTGCGTCAGATAACAGCCGTATTTTGTCAACAATATGCTGCTTGATTGTCAGTAGCTTTGACTTGTTTAGTGTGTGATTCAAGATCCTTAGTTCTTGGGCGAACTTTCGAACTTTTTCCGTAAACGGTCTACCAGATGTTATGTAGTCAATCACACATTGAACACGGGACGCATTCTGTCTTGCCCATCCAATCTTCTTGTTCAGTTGATGCAAGCGTCTTTTGGTCTTTTGATCCATCGTTGGTTTCAGCCTTCGACTTGAATCAGCTAAAGTTCTCGCAGCACCATAAACTGAGCAATTGATGGTCCAGAGGTCGGACTCTTGCGAGATATCTCCACGAAGGAAGGCATCCATTTCAGCCAGATCTTGGGGCTTAGGAGGAACTTGCATGTTAATGTTCCTTCTAGTAATGAAATTGCGATCATCTCTCAGAAGGTGCCTGCTTTCTGCGGTTGGTCTCAATGTCGCTTCCTCATCTTCGTCTGCAGCTTCATAAAGCAGCGGTTGGGGAAGCGCTCCGCGTACATATCCATTTTTCCGGAGGTAGTCGGCTTGATTTCGCATCGTAGCAGTCTAGCACGTCATCCCTGAGTCGATCCGTCCACTCAATGTGGGCGTTTCGCCGGTTCGTCGTCGTGT
Organism: Andricus curvator; assembly: GCA_932195095.1. Taxonomy (NCBI): domain Eukaryota; kingdom Metazoa; phylum Arthropoda; class Insecta; order Hymenoptera; family Cynipidae; genus Andricus; species Andricus curvator. The sequence continues at coordinate 111,828 of CAKNYM010050501.1, read as the reverse complement.
TTCCATCTAAATTATTTTCAGCACCCCGAACTCTAGGCTGATCGGCATTGTTTGCCGACCCATTGTCGGGTGCTCTGCGCGTTCGATTGTCTTGAACCGCATCTACAACATTTTGGTGTTTTGGTGGTTTCATTGTTGTTCCCACGAGCAGCTAGGGAAAGGGTTCGTCTGTCCTTGTAGAGCCCCGCGTGCAAGGATAAGGCTGCATACTCTGAGAGGTCGCCCGGTATCCCAGAGTCACCGTTTGAGACACCTAACCCAGGTGCCATTCAGCTTTCGGCACGGTTGTTACGCCTCCGCTTAGGAGTTATTCCTTCGGGACCATCCCTGGACAATTGTCCGCGACTGCTTATTAATTATTGTAACCATATTCAGCAGAAACCCTTGGTACAGGAACCCTCTATCCGCAACCCGAGGACGCGTTCGGTGGCTTTGTCATAGGCCCTTTGGTTCTATTTCAAAGGAATCGAAACCGAAACCGAATATATATATATATATATATATATATATATATATATTGTAACCACCTATCTCATGGTTGTGAGACGTGGTTACAGCTGATATTTTACCGCGATTTCGCTCGGAGTGGGTGCAATTTTTCGGATTAGTAGTTGACTAATAGTGAGACTCTTGAGATCGCAAACGCTGACGAGGTTCCTACCTCGCAGGTGCAAAAGGTCCACGTTAGGAAATTGAGCTACTTGGCTCGACAAACTTGCAAACGCCGCTTCAAGTCTCACGGAATTTTCCTTCCGCCTTTATCCACTTTTTTCCAATCAGCAAAAATCCCTCCTTAATGTATCCCTACGTTAGACGATGAGGTACATCGCTCAAAATCATCAACGCAGTAACTTGGGCAACCTAACACGAGCCGGAACTACCCAGACTTTTGTCCGTCTGAGTAGGGATTAAGTTGATCAAAGTAATTTTCTGTCATTGGGAAATCTAGCCCATAAGCCGCGCAGCTTCTTTCCGGGTCAATGAAAATTCTTCTTATTTTCGGTACAAGAAAGAAGGAAAACCTCCGGGATCGATGGATTGACCGGGAAAATTAGATTTTTGCAATCCGGACGTAAAGATTAAATCAAAACTCCGTCCGACGGGAGGCAGGCCCGTAACGGGAGTATCGTAGTACGTCGCGTCCTATCCGGCCTATGTAAAAACAAAATTGAGATTAGTCCAGAAGGAATCACCCCTTTTCGAATCTCAAAACGAAAAGGAGTGATCTCGTCGTAAAGACTATAATTCACTTTCATGAGAAATGGACACATTATCTATTTCTCATAAAAGCGAATTTGTAAGTGTTCTCCAGCGGTAGACCTAAGGACAAGTACGGTAAGAAATTGTATCGTTTGAATCATTCTTGTGATATTTAATTTTTAGGCGAAAATTTCGAATAAATTTATTATCCGAGAATCTAACAAAAAAAAAAAAAAGAATGTATCATTGGCTTTACCGGTCCCTGTGTCTTATTTAAGTAAGGTTTTCAGGGACAACGACTCTCAGTCCGAGAGTAGGGGTAACAACCCACAATAAAAAATAAAATTACAGGAAAGACGAGTCTCTCGCCCTTCCTTCAGTTTAGGGGAAGCCTCCCCACGCGCATGATCAAAATACTAGAGTTTATTTTTCTAAATCTCTCGGAAGTTTAGGCAGCATTTACCGGAGACTATATTAGAGAAATAAAGGTGCATAATCGTACGTGACAAACTGATGGTGGCAGCGGTGGGCCTACCCCTGCTGTTGTCCCCACTCGGCTTATGTTACTAGTAACATTTGTTACTAGGCAGCAATAAATAAATAAAATAAACAAATTTTTGATAAAAAATTCTGAATTTCATGTGTGACTCATCATTCTCAATTATGGTAGCAATGCCACAATGTCAATAATCGGATGAACTTTGGAAAATAAGTACTTCCAGGTTAAATCAAAAACCCGTGGCATTAACTTGCCGGGGACCTAGCATTAACTTGCTCAGGAAAAAAATACTGGAACTTATTTTAAAAGTTCTGTTCGATTACTTCTTTAATTGGGAATGGCGTTTCACAAGTTTACGCACAAGAATAAGGCTTGAACCTCGTACTCACGCCTTAACTGGCTAGAGTGCCACCAAATCAAACCAAAAACCCGTGGCATTAACTTGCCGGGGACCTAGCATTAACTTGCTCAGGTATTTTTGATTTGGCCGTATTTCGCTATCTAGAGAGATACCGGATATTGGTCCCAGAACTATTGTTGTGCGGACTATTACCAATTGTAATTGTAAATACTACAATTTCAATGATCGGATGAACTTTTGCAAAATAAGTACTTCCAGGTTAAATCAAAAACCCGTGGCATTAACTTTCCGGGGACCTAGCATTAACTTGCTCAGGTATTTTTAACTTGGCAGTTTTTCCGCTTTTTAGCGAAAATACTGGTACTTATCTCGAAAGTTCTTTTCGATTATTTCTTTAATTGGGAATGGCGTTTCTCAAGTTTACACACAAGAATAAGGCTTGAACCTCGTACTCACGCCTTAACTGGCTAGAGTGCCACCAAATCAAACCAAAAACCCCTGGCATTAACTTGCCGGGGACCTAGCATTAACTTGCTCAGTTATTTTTGACTTGGCCACATTGCGCTTGATTCAAGAATTATTTTTGGTGTAAGACAGCCATTATTCCCAATTATAGTACGGCCTGAAGATGCCTAATCTTCCGGGCAGCAGTGATGCTAAAAATAAGCTAAGACGCCGCTCAGTGATACAATTTCGAGAAAAACGAACGAAAAACTCTGTCGTGGTAAAAACTGAAGTTCGAGAACCCGAACCCGAGCCAATCGTTTTTGTAACCCCTGGGGTCTCAAAAGAAATACTCGAGCTCCAGGAAATTGAAACCCAGAGGCTTAATAATCACGACGAGTTTTCGTCCTTCTTCGAAAGATTATTGAACCAGGCGGAGGCCCGCATTAATCTATCTAAATAAGTTCGGCCAATAACTATCGATAATCTCCCTGGCAATTCCAAGGGCCAATAAAACCTTGGGAAATTGCGAAACTAAGGGTCCCGCTTTCAACAAAAAAAAAGGGCGGAAAAATCCTCTTACTAAGGGTGCTCAAGACCAACAGAGAATTCAGCGGACTTCTGTCTTTTTCACTCCCTTCTCTTACTTGTTTAACTTTATCAAGATTCCATAATAAAACATAATAGAAACATGTTATCCAACCGTAGCTCACTTTCTTAAGGGGGAATGGTACCGTAAAGTCTGAACTGAAAATAATTTTCTATTCCGACTCGGTAAACCTTCAGCTCCATAAGTTTATGTGTAGACTTAGGCTCCGTTGCTAATGTCGAAGATTTAAGCGCACCACATCCTCCTTCACAGATGAGAAATACCAGAAAAGTCGTACCGAAATCATTTTTGACCTTAATCCGGACTTCATCAGGATGGGAAAGTGGTACCGTAAACTCTGAACTGAAAATAATTTCTATTCCGACTCGGTAAGCCTCCAGCTCCATGAGTGTATGTGTAGAATTAGGCTCCGTTGCTCATGTCGAAGAGTAGGCACACCACTATTCTGTTCACTGACGACCTCATGCATGAAAAGAGGGTCTAGGTTAAGGTTATTTAATTCCGGCCCAGATTTTCCAAATTTTCCGATTCTGTGATTCAGGATCCGAGAGCCCCAGTTAACAGTCCATCTCGCTCATTGGTAACCGCGAGAGTTGTAATTAAAATCCTAAATATTGTACGGAGTACCTCATGAATCCTCCGGAAGGAGGAGAGTCCTCCGCATCACCTCACAAGAGGGGGAAGAGGACTAGGGGAAAACGCCAGTACGCCGCTGAATCTCGCAAATCGGTTATATACCGTAATCTCGTCTTCCCAGAAAGGAAGGTGGTTCCCATATGCATTGTTCGGCCAACTGTCCGACCTGCAAACATTGCGCCTGAAGTTGCTCCAGCGAACCCAAATGCACCTATCCTAGTAATTGACCTAGAAAAAGAGGAAGCCCTTCAGCAAAGGAGACGCGCTTTCTTGAAGGAAAATCATCCTAATCGAGGGGTTGAAAATCACGAACAAGAAGTCATCGCACCAGTTGTGGGATTCGAAAACGGTAACCTTTCGGACGGCGATACAATCATCCCAGACCCGGAAATCGAAATCCTAGATTAGAGGTCCGACACCGCTCTCGGGAATTCAGGAAGCCAAATGAAATTCCGGTGTGGTCCATCTCAGTCATACCTTCGGAACCGATCGCTGAATAGTTAGCCGAGGGTTGTTCCGATCACAGATCGATCTAACCAACCGATTTCGTTAAAAATAAAAAAATAAATTAAAATTAAAATGAAATAAAAATTCCGGTGTGGTCAACTTACGTCACCCTTTCCTGCGAAGAAGGGAAACAAACGAATAAATACCACCTTTTGTGACCGAATTCGCGCCCCCAGTAGAAGGGCGACTGCCCACTTCACTCGAAATACACGGCGACGATTTTCAAGAAGGATTCGCCGAATTAGCCTTCAACTGAAATACCAACAACAACTTTGTAGACCGGGGGAGTCTCAACGTCCCCTATAGATCTATCCCCGAAAACGAAGTAACCGTGGGAAATAGGATACTACGGGTGTTGGGAGAGCTGGGGTTGGGAATTAGGGAAGCAAACTTCCATTTTTACGTCATCTCCGACCCAGAATCGATCGGGCTAAACCAGATAGTAGTAATCGCAGGAGTACGAGTGATCGAACATCTGTCCGCCCTGCATGGATTTCCTATGTATTAAATCGATGAAAGTGTAAAATCGGGATAATTCTCAAATAGGACCAATGCCCCCTTACGTGGCTGAAACAGACACTTTCTTCGACGTACAGTTACCGCCTTCAATCGGACTAACATAATCTCCGTCCAACTTCTTAGCGGAGTAGTCACGCTGAGCGTTAACAGAACTACCAGTATTAATTTTATCCGTAAGAGTTGTCTGGCAATTCCGTACGAAGTTCTCTACGAATTCGAGATCGCGTTAGGGGACCTAACACTATTAATCAAGGGATCTGTTGAACTGTTAATAGAAGGATTGCTCTTTCCGTTTTATGTTCTCGCTGACGATACCCCCTTAGGACCCCATCAAGGGATCGCGGGAGTGTCGCTGACAGAACGATTCATCGTGGTATATGGCCTCCTAGTACGCTTATTGATTAATGGAGATTTTAGAGGGCGAAGTTTACGCCCATCGATTACCTCCCGCCGAAAATCATCACTATCCAAAATGTATACTACCGGCAATACCGATAACGGAGATTCCTCCAGGAATGCCCATCCCTTGGGAATTAATTGCAACATAACGATTCCCAACCCAGCTGCGAATGTCGATACAGCTGCAGCCATGGCCTCCGTGTTGGAGTGCATGACGCTTCAGCAAAGCACCTATCACATTCCGCAGTTCGATGGAAAAACCCCTCAGCTTAAGGAGTTCCTTCAAGATATCGCAAATGGCGCAGTATATATTACGGAGGCAAATGAGCCCGGATTCATTAAGATTGTCCTCACAATACTAAAGGGCATTGCCCGTGACAGTGTTAGGGACAAACGCTTTAATAAGGTGAATGACTTGATCGCACACCTGAAGAAGCGATTTGCCCTTACAAAAAAATACCAGTGGTATTTTCAGAATATCGTAAACCTCCGTATGCGCCAGAACGAGTCAGTTAGGGACTATTTCGAGAGAGTTCAAGGCCTTCTAAGTGACGGCTGTCGCGCTCGATGCGTTCGTAAAGGAGCTTTCAGATGAAATTTCCACCTTCGTGGACACCAGAAATCCCAAGGATCTCGTCGAGGCTCTTGAACATGCCATACATATTGAAGAGAGGCAAAAGCAACTGGAGAGAGCCAAGAGTCATCTATCCGCCTATCCCATCTCCCGACCAATGGAGATGCACCAAGAGAGCTCGTGCACCTTTTCACTAAAACAAACATCTAGCAGAGTTCCGTCGCTGCTCTACGATAAACACGGAGATACAATCGGCCAGCAAACACCTCTTTCACCCTTTCTTGCGTAGGAAGGTAACCGTAAGTTTTTGTATACTTATTATAATTACTCCTCTGTTCTATTTATAATAAACATTGTTAACACTGAATTTCACATGTTGTTTAAACACTGTAACCTAACACAGTCCACGTACGGCCAAACTACCCTCGCCTACTTGCTCGGGACGTAACACGTGCAGCTACAATGGGAATGAACCAAAAGCTGGAATAGGTGTCTGGTTCGGTCCGAACAGTCACTTGAACGTTTCACAGCGCAGTAAGGGCCGCCAGACTAATAAAGCAGCCGAAATAGAAGCAGCAACAATAGTCGCTCAGAAGGCCCATGAAGCCGGCATAAAGAAGCTCAGGATAAAAACTGATTCAAAGTTTTCGGTCAGCAGCGCCACTGAATGGATTCCTAAGTAGGAAGCAAATTACTGGAAGACCTATGAAAAAAAGCCTGTTAAAAATCGATCCGAATTCGAGAAAATGAAAACCGCCCTTGAGCCATTGGAAGTTATTTGGAAACACGTCCCCGTACATAAGGGCATTATCGGGAACGAGATGGCCGATAAATTGGCCCGAGAAAGCATTGAAAGCACTGCAAACATCGACAGAGCCGAATCGGCTCTCCCTCCTGAATCAATAGTAGTCCAGGTGTTTCCAACGACTGTAAGCAGCGAGGACGATGATGACGCTGGTGTAACATCAGATCTCACATTACAATTTTCTAAGGCAAGTTTGAAGGATGAGGAAGGATTAGAAGAGGGCAACCAAGTCCCATGCACATATGTCTCAGAAGGAGAACAAGATGATGAACTACTCAAGGAATTAGAACGCCTCGAACCCTGTGGAGAATACGACGATAACATATTTGCGGAAAGAGTGAAAAGCTTTTTGGAAACCTACGAGAATCAAGCTACCCAGGGAACTGACAAGGACTCAGAAGCTGATCCAATGCAAACCAATCCACTCGTGGCTACGGAAATCCTGGCTAAAGAACCCTTCGGCCCCGCTAAGCAAATCGAACAGCTACCCTCTTCCTTCACTAAAAATACCGCTGTGGTAAGAAGAAGCACCGTTCGATTTAAGGACCCTCCCGAAGAGGTTGAGCTCATCCCAGGGTCCCCAATCATAGGACGAAACCAACAAATTGAGGCTCTATCCTTCACTCCAGCCCCCAAAAGAGCGCCTGGTGCCAGGCCTACGCCTTTCATAAAGATCCATGCGTGCCCGAACCTTGAGGAAGAAGGAACCTTATTTAACAGGAAGCCCGGACTCATCCCTCGAATACTACAATCCGGAAAGGTACTGGAACCTTCGTGAGCAAGCCCTCCTCATTTCTCCTCCTCCCTAATAGACGTGAAATTACCCTACATTGACGATTCTCCGAGTACCGAGCTTCATCTCCACACCCCTACTGAAGTAAAATCAAACCCGGTCGATACAGACGGAGACATGCTTAACGTTTCGCACCAATGGACTGAACCTCTGACAGGTGGTGAGAGAATTTTACGGAATTTGTGTGGAAGGTGTCAGTGGAGTGTTAGAGTGAAGGCCGAGGAGGTGAGTAGGGTTGTATGGGGTGAATTGGGGAGATAAAAAGTGAGTTTCAGCGTAGGTGTGAGGTGGGATTTAGTTGGATAGGGAAAGTGAGGTTAGGTTGGCAAGTAATCGGGGGAGTTTGTGGTCAGGAGTCTTGGGCTTTCGAGGGGTCAAGGGTGGTTCTCGCAGAGTTAGGGTATGCTAAGGGAGAGAAAGGGAGGGACTGTGAGGAATTGAAGAAAAAAAAAGAAAAAAAGGGAAATAAAAGGAAAATTTGGCACCGAAAGACGCCAAAATTCTGCAGAGACCTCAGTCGGTTGCGGAAGGTACTGCATGGAAAGGTCCCAGTTACCGTCGGCAGAGCGGGAGGTGGGCAGCGAGAGTACTGGCAGTGCTGGTAGCGAAACTGACGGGGAGGGAGTTTTCCACAAGCCACGACGGCCAACAACGCGTCGCCCGGTGTCGAGCGGTGCGTCGGGGAGAGGGAGAAATCGGGACGGTGGCAACGAAGGAAGCGAGAAGGTAAGGGAGAGAGCGTCGAGCGCAAGTGACGGGGAGGATCTCTTGAAAAGGAAGAGAGACAGCCAAGAGAGTCCGGAGAAAAGCGAGGTCGAGAGCCCGTTTAAAAAAAGCGGGTTGACACCTAGGTCACCCCCCCCCCCCAAATGGAGGGGATGTTGGAAAAGGAGGCTCTCAGGATGTTGTTAGGCGAGATCAGGAGGCTGAGGGAGGACGTAAGGGGGACCAAGGAGCAGATGGAAGGCATGAGGGAGGACTTGAGAATCAGAGAGGAGAAATGGGAAAAGGAGCTGAGAGAGAGAGAGAGTAGATGGGTTAGAGGGAAAGAAAACAAAAAGAAGTTAAAATAAAACAGATGGAAGAGGAGATTAGGGTGTGGAAAGAAAGGACGGAAAAAAGGCTTGAGAAGGTGGAGGGCAGGACGGAAATGGAAGCAGGAGACGGGGGTAGCGGGGGCGAGATTAAAGGTATTTGGGAGAGGGTAGGGAATATGATATAAGAGAAAGTGGGAGAGCGTAGGAGTGAAAAGGAGGAGAGGGCGGATAGGGAAATGGTTAGGGCAAAGGAGAAGGCAGACAGGAGAAATAATATTGTGGTAAGAGGGTTGAAGATGAAGAGCAGGGAAGGAAGGGAGGGCGTGGAAGCGCTGCTACAGAGCATAGGCTGGAATAAAGGCAGGGTAGGGTAAGTCAAGTTGGAGGGGAGAAAGGAGAAAGAAGTGACGGTTGTGGAGTTGGAGAGCTGGGAAGAAAAGTTGGGGGTAATGCGAAATAAAAATAGGATAAAGGATAAGGAAGTTTTCATCGAACTCGACTTGACAAGAAAGGAAAGGGATGTACAGAGAATGCTGTACGACAGGGCTAGGAGGGAGAGGAGTGAAGGAAGATCGGCGAAGGTAGGATATCGGAAAATAGACTGGTAGAGACGTGGGTGGAAAGAAAGGAATGGGATAGAATAGAGCCAAAGCTGCCAAGGGGGTATAGGTGGAGACTCCAGGAGGCGGTCAGAGTGAAGAAGAAAGGAAGGGCTAGTAAAGGAATTATAACGGGGGTTAGAGATGGATTACAGGAAGAAGCTCACGGGGAGGAAGAGGGGGAGGGAGTGCAAATGAGGAAAGTGAAGATAGGAGGGGTAAGCAGTAAGTTTGTGGCAGTGTACAATAAGGATGGGATGGAAAGAATTAAAGAAAGGGTGGAGGACCTGTTAGGTGAAAGAGAGGAGGGTATGGTTGTACTGGGTGGGGACTTTAACGCGAGGTTGGGGAGGGAAGGGGGCCTTTACAGGGAAGGGGAGAACTTCGAAAGGAATTCGAAGGATAGGTTAATAAATAAGGAGGGGGAGATTCTAAGGGACTGGATGGAGGATAGAGGCTGGGCGGTGGCAAATGGTATGGCAACTGGGGACGAAGATGGGGACGTAGGTAAGGTGGGGGTATAGATTATGTATTATTAATAGATTATGTAGTTATGAATATGCAAGGGTGGGAGGAGATGGAGAGATTCGCAGTAGAAGGGAGAGTAGAGTTAGACCATCAGCCATTAGGGTTGTGAATAAGGGTTGAGAACGGCGGACGGCAAGGTAAATAAGAAGTGGCGACGGGGGAGAGGGTTAGCTGGACGAGGAAGGCGATAGAGAAGTATAAGGAGCAGTTAGGGAAGGTACGCTTTGAAGGGGAGACGGTGGAAGAGATATGGGAGGATTTAAAAGAGAAAGTGAAAGGGTGCGTGCAAAAGAAGGTATTTAAAAAGAAGAAGAAAGGAATGGTGAAGCCGTGGTGGGATAGGGAATGTAAAAAGATGAAAAGGAAGGTGAAGAGGAAATATAAGAAGTGGAAAGAGGGTACTGCGAAAAGGGAGGAGTACGTAGGAATGAGGAAGGGGTTTAGATTGATGTGTAAGAAGAAAGAACAGGAAAAAGAGAAAGAGCTGGAGGAGGAGTTAGGAAATGTTAAGACAGAGACGGACGTCTGGAAGATAATAAATAGGTTTAGGAAGCGGAGAGTAGGGATAAGCGAGAAGATAGGGAGTGAGGAGTGGAGGGAGTTTTTTAAAGAATCCTTCCAGGGCTCAGATTCAAGGAAGAGAGATGATGGGAGTAGAAGAACGGGGGAGGCAGAGATGGAGGAGCAGAATTACGAGGAGATAGAGAAACAGATGAGGAAGTTAAGAAGGTCAAAATCAGCAGGGCTGTATAGGAAAGGAGATAGGGATAGGCAGGAAAATTATAGAGGAATTATGCTTATGAATACGGCGTATAAAGTACACGCGATGGTGGTGGCGGAGAGGCTGCGGAAGGATGCCGAGGGGAAAGGAATATTGCCAGAGACGCAGGCGGGCTTTAGGGCAGGTAGGAGTACTATCGACAATATCTACGTTCTGCAGCACATTGTGGATAGAGAATTAGCGAAGAAGGGGTCGAGAGTGTACGCGTTTTTTGTGGATCTAAAAGGCGCGTTTCCGTCGGTGGATAGGGGGAGGTTGTGGGAGGCGATGGAGGATAGGGGAGTGGAGAGAGGCCTCATCGAGAGGGTAAGGGAGATATATGAAGAGACCAAAGATAAGGTAAGAGGAGGACAGGGGATTTCGGAGGGATTCTGGATGGATAGGGGATTAAGACAAGGGTGTCCGCTTAACCCAACGCTTTTTGCGATTTTAATAGCGGTAATGGAAAGTAAGCTGGAGGCCGGAGTAGTAGGAGGAGTCAGGATAGGAGGGGTTAGAATTTGGTCGCTAGCGTATGCAGATGACATAGTGTTGGTGACAAAAAGCGAGGAGGCCTTAAAGGAAATGATGAAGAGGTTGAGAAGATACCTGGATAAGAACAGGTTAGAACTGAATGCGGAAAAGTCCAAGTTTATGGTTTTCAGAAAATGAGGTGGAAGGGGTAAGGAAGGGGAGTGGAAGTGGAAGGGAAAGGCGGGGCAGGAGGTGAAAGAGTTTGTGTACCTGGGCTTCTTGTTTCGGAGGAATGACGGAGTGGATGGTCACATAAAAGAGAGAGTGAGGAGGGCAAATGTGGTGATGAGGCAGGTGTAGGGGTTGGGAAAGAAGTTATTCGCAGATAATTTTGGAAGGAGAATGAAATTGTTTGACTCACTAGTGATGAGTGTCCTATTGTATAGAGTAGAGGTATGGGGGTGGAAGGAAAGCGAAGAGGTAAATAGGACACAGGAGAGGTATGTAAAGTGGATACTGGGGCTGGCAAGGAACACGTCTAATTATATTGTCAGGAGGGAGACGGGGAGAACGAGTGTAGGGATTTTAGCGGGGAGTTGGGCGTGTAAGTATGAGGAGAAATTTTTGGAAGAGGGGGGAAGTAAGCTGGTTAGGGAGTGTTGGTGGGAGAAGGAGAACAGGAGAGGGGGTGGGAAGATGGAGGTTGAAAGAGAAAGGTATTTTAGAACGAATGGACTGCAGATGGATGAAGTGAGAAGGATGCATGAGGATGGAAGAAAGGTATATGAGTTGGTTAGGAAAAACAGCATGGAGAGAGAGAAGACAGCAGCGGAACAGAGAATAAGAGAGACAAGGTTTAATGTGAACTATGTGTGGATTATGCCAAGGGCGAGAGCGCAATATTTGTGTGAGAAAGGAGAGAAAGGAAGTCAGGAGCTTATAGCGAGGATGAGATGTGGGTGCATGGAGGGTTATAATAGGTTCTGGCTCGCTAGGGAAAAGAGGATGTACTGATGCATGAAAGGGGGGACAAAAGGGCAGTAGCATGGGTAAAGGGAGGCTTGGGTAAGATGGAGAAAAAGAGAATGAAAGATTGTAAATAGAGGAGGAAGTAAATATAAGTAAATGTAAATATTGTAAATAGTAGATAAGTATTAAGGATTAGCTGCGGAGGCAGAGTTTGGTAATGCGAGGCAAAGCAAGAAAGTAGGGACATGCGTGCGAGGCGAAGCGAGGAAGGGAATACGATAAGAGCGAGCTGCGTTAGAGATAAGGTGTGGACGGATGTTAGTTTTAAGAAAATTCTGTAAAAAATGGAAGTGTAAGCAAGTCAATTTTTTAAGGCCAGCAGGCTAAAAAATAAACGTTTATCTATCTACAGATGAGACAATTACGCTCACTTTATATCAGAGGACTGCGAACCAACGAACCCTATCGCAAAGCTCCTCATTTCTACAGAGCATCTTGATATTCAAGACCTATGGGAATGCAGGCCCAAGAAGGGCCAGGTCCTGGTTACTCCCCACGGTCGACACCGCACCTACTCAGTCACAATAAAAAGGCGACACGTAGATAACACCGACTGGAAGGACGTAACAATGGGATTAACCAACCTTCGCACCGCTCTAGAGCGGGACAATCAAACATCCTGTCGAATGGCCAATTCCGGAGATGCGTTAGGTTCGTTACCTCAAACCAAAATAGCAGGAATACAATCAGCCGTTTTCCAAAACAGCAAAATCATTATCACTCTCTGCCACTGGAAGGTAGAGGTACCTCCCCTCGAATTAAGACCGAAAATAATAGCCGAAGACCACAGTAGTTTAATTGGTGGTCACAAAGGCGTGACCAAAAATTACCGTCGGATCAGGGAAAGATACTCCTGGCCCGGACTACGAGATCAAACGAGCGATCTCATCCGTAATTGCCGAAGCTGTCTGGAACAGAAGCTTCTAAGGGCAAGAACTCGTGAACCCATGCTCATTACCGATACTCCGGCCGAACCCTTTGAAAAAGTGTCTCTAGACACTGTAGGAAAATTGCCTACCACACCGAATAGTAATCGTCACATCCTGACGATGCAGGATAACTTTAGTAAGTATTGCATAGCCGTTCCCATACCTGATCTCAAGACTACTACCATTGCACATGCGGTCGCAACCTCCCTATTTACTCAGTACGGTGCCCCTCGAAGCATTCTGACCGATAGAGGAGAAAGATTTGTGAGCAAGCTCATGAAACACCTGGAGAGGTTGTTTCAGGTGAAGCAACTTATAACATCCGGTGATCGACCCCAAACCAACGGGGCGCTGGAAAGAAGTCACATGGTCCTGACAGATTACATTAAGCATTACGCCAACGATTATGACGATTGGCACCGATTGCTTCCTTTCGCCATGTTCGCCTATAATACGTCAGTGCACGAAGCGACTAATTTCACGCCCTACGAATTGGTATATGGTCGAGTGGCAAGAACCCCGAGTTCCTTCCCTCAAGGCGAAGACCTTGAAACTTACGGTTCCTACCTGCGTGACATAATAGTAAGGATTTCGGAAATCCAAAAGATCGCAGCCACAAATCGGACCAAGGCAAAAATAAATTCCAATGAATACTACGATTGTAAGGCTCGGCCTTTAAATGGAAAGGTAGAAGACCAAGCTTACGTTTTCAAGGAAGTTAGGGACGGAAAATTTGACAGTAGAGCCACCGGTCTCTACACCATAGTCGGATTCACTGAGAATAACAATGTAATCCTTTAAACCGAGACCCGCGACCGGTTCGTCAAACATAAGGATAAACTTAAGGTCGTTCGCTGCTAACCTCGAACGAACCTCAAGGAAGAATCCGAAGACAGAATAGGCTTTAGAAAGAAAAAGAAAAATATATATATCAAAATTAATTAATTCGTTCTTCATTAAGGGAGGTTTGTCCTGTCTTGGACTTCCTTTCACTCTTGAAAAGAAAATCTAATGCCTTCTCTTTTTAGGTAAAAATGATCCATGCCTGGTTATTGATTTTCCTGCTTCCCCCTTCTGCCTTTGAGAACGTCAAGCCGGCCCTGTTCAAGGACACTCCCTTAAAGGCCAGCACGGGAGTCTACTACGAATACTTAGGGCCCATGAGACGAGTCATCAGCAATTGGAGGATTACTGTGTTTTTGGACTTGCAGAAAATCCTGGGGCGTTTGGATACATACGAACAACAATTTAAGAATTTGTCCGACCTGTACATGCCAGGATTCGGCCTATCCTGCCTGCAGACAATTACCGATTATGGTCTCGACGGCAGTTCCTGGTAGCCGAAAGAATGAGGAAGGAAGTGTCCAGACATGCAGCAGAGATGGAGGAACGTACCGATAAAACTGTTCTTCCAAGCCTGCGCGTAAGGATGAGAAGCCGATGAGCTCCACCATTACTAGGAATTCTAGAAGGCTTTATTGGACCTATAGCCGGCCTTATGACTTACAGCGACGGCGCAGCCATCGAAGCTAAGATCGCGGAACTCAATCAGGCTCAAACCAACTTGTCGTACTTGGTTGGTAAACAAACTCACCTTGTGAGTGCTCAGCTAGAGAAAGTGCATGAACTCTCGAAAAGCAATAAAAACAGAATCGTTCGGCATGAAGCTGAAATGTCTCGAAATAACTTAAAACTAGAAAACGTTACGAGGGTAGTCGCAGAGTTTAAGCACGTCGATGCTCTGACTCACGTGCTCAAGGCAGTGGAATCCAGCCTTGATGACTATATCCGCTCTGCCAGAGACCACAGGTGGATCTCGAAGAATTATCCAGAATCGTCATTATCACGGCAATCTCCAAAAAGGAAATCCTAAGTATACTCGTGGACGTCCCACTACTGGAACAGACCAACTACCTGATGTACCAGCTGCATCCGGTACTAGTGTTCCAATCGATACTGACAAACGGTTCAGGAAGCGCTTACGTCCTACCGAAATTTTCGCACATTGCCGTGGGAGAATCCCAGAGGACACATATCTTGCTGAATCGTCAATATGTAAAATCATGTAAAGGAACTTCTTATTACATGATCTGCAACAACAACTTACCTGTGAATGAGAACATGAGGCATCCGTCATGCGAGAGCGAGCTGCTGCTAAACCCTTCAACAGCAACATTCCTTAGATGCGACATCCGAGTGACTTACGGTACGGAATCGGAATGGATTCCTATCGACTCTCTGAACGGATGGCTCTATTCCTTAATTAAGCCCCTTTCTGCTGAACTCAGATGTTATGATCAACCCAAAATTCTGATCGATTTGGATAGGATCGGCATAATCCAGGTCGCACCTTGGTGTCAACTCATAACGTATGATAGGACGTTCTATGGATCAGCGAGCGAAACCGGATTCATGGAGGTGATTTACGAGCCCATCTTACGCCTCAATCTAACTGAATTGTCACCACCTCTAAAGGAACATAGGGCTCTCACGCCAGAGGATCAAGAAAAGTATCCATTTATAAGAGATACCTCCGTTAAGGACGAGGCCTTCTCTGCAAATGAGAAATCCCTGGACGAGTTAGAGCAACAGATTTATGAAACAAATCTATAGCGTTGAGTAAAGGTGCAACACCTAACGTTGATTCGAGGTTCCTACGTCGGCCTGACTCTACTGGCTATGTGCTTATACTCTTACTTTTGCTGTCGACGTATCAGAACTATAATTAAAACGGTGTATCATTGCAGCCGTAGTACTTCTATGAGGAACTCCGACAATAGCCAGACCAACGATGATTCTGGACGAACTCTGGAGAACTCCGGAGAAACTTACCTTAAGAGTCGAGTCACCTTCAACAATCCAAGGCCGGTCGACAAGCATAAGGAACTCTGCTTGTAAAAAACCACCAGTTGTATTGTCCAGAATCGCGGTTCCAGCATCGCCGCACACCAGTTCAGCAACAACGAGAGCAACCATTCAACTCCCTACGCAGACGCTACAACCATTCTAGAAGAGTAAAGATATGTATATCTTGAGCGTGTGTGTGTGTGTTTGCGTGCGTGTATAAGCTTGAGTGATCGAAAACAAGTTCTCGTTTCTCTGAATAATTAAGATTTTTCTTTCTTTTTTTTCTCTCAAATTAACCCAGAAAGTAGTCGAAGGAGAGAAAGCGAAACAGAGGGCCCTAGAACAAAGAATTGATTCTGACCCATCAGAATCCACGAGTAATTAGATACTTATGACAGTTTAACCACCTTGATCGGGATCTTGCTTTTGGAAACTTCTCCTTGGACTTTTGTATTTTCTTCTTATAGGTTTTTTTTTACCCTATAATATTTCAATCCTAAGGTATTTCGAACGCTTGAAATCTCTTCAAATTAATGAAATTAATGTAAAGCTCCTTGGAATCCCGTAAAATTCCCTAAAATATTTCAGATCTTTTGAAATTCCTTGAAATTTTCTTTTTGGAGATCTTGAAAATGCCAAGAAATTTGAAAATAATGCTTTAAAATACTTGAAATCCATTGAATTAAGTAGAATCGAGTAAATTTAGAAGAATTCAAGTGAATTCATAAAATTCAAGAGAATTCCAAAGAGTTGATAAATTAATAAGAATTTAGGGTGAACTCTAAATTTCTTCAAATCCTTGAAACCCTACAAAATACTTCACTCATTGTGAATAAATTCTTTAAAATTTACTAAAAATATTATAAAATCCCGTGAGATCTTTTGATGATATTTCCTGAAATCCTGTAAAATGTATTGAAATACATTGAGGATTTTAAGGTCCCGAAAAATCTTATAAAATCCTGTAAAATCTTATAAAAACCTGTGAAATCTTATAAAATACCTTAAAATCTTATAGATCCTGTAAAATTATTCTATATCTTCCAAAATTCTAGAAAATTCTTTATTCTAAAATATTTTAAACCCTTAAAAATCTTATAAGATCCCGTGAAATCTGATAAAATCCTGTTAAATCTTATAAAATACCTTAAAATCTTATAGGCCCTGTAAGATCATCCTATATCTTCCAAAATTGTAGAAAATTTTTTATCCTAAAATATTTCAAAAGCTTGAAGATAAGAATCTTACCAAATTTACATGCATGATTAACAATTGAGCTTCAGTTGAAGGGCATACTAAAAACTCACAAAAAATTTTAGATTAATTAATGTGAAGTTTTATTTTTTAACCAGAACCAAAAACTTAATAAAAAATATCACTTTTGAACAAAACAAAAAACGGAAGGATTACATTTTCACTTAAAATAATGTATCTCCAACCAAGAAGAAAAGAATTAGTTAGAGCAGATGCCCCTCGCAGAACAAAAAATTTAACTTAATAGAAAAGATCAATTTTGAACAAAAAAAACCTGAAGGATTACATTTTCACTTAAAATAATGTATCTTCAACCAAGAAGAAAAGTATTAGTTAGAGCAGATGCCCCTCGCTTACCACCGAAACCCACGACCTTCCTAGCTCCTGGGCGAGTCGCTGAAAGGGGGGGGGGGAGAAACATAAATGTTGATACCCGTATAAACGTACGTATAGAAACCCGAATCCCCAAAGTATACGACAACTTACAATGGTCCAATAGGACGCTATCCTCTCCTCCAATTCATAGGTAAAAAGGTGCCGCTGGCACCAAACCAATTTGTAATTTCGGTCGGCGACCTGATAGCCGACCGCTGGCGGCAACGTCGGTAGTTCCGCGAAAAGACTGAAACAAATTTTTTTTTTATGTTTTTTATAATTTTAAATATTTTCCCATTCCTGCCCTCACTCCTTTCGCTGTTAAAGAAGAAAAGGTCTTCAATTTCGGATAATTTCTGGGCATAGGAATGAACGTGCTCCCGCTGAAAACAAAAATTGAATAATGTCAAGCAAATATCAAGCAACCCGAAGGGAACAAAGTAAAAGACAAAAGGCGATGTGCTCACCGTGGCCCAGTAACCCCTCGTGGAATACTGGAACTCCGTCTGGTATACGGACGAAAGGTCCTTGTCTGCAACGACAGGTTTACAGGCGAGACCCCCCAGCCGAGCTCCGCTGAAAGGGGTATCGGACGATATATCCGTTCTGGCGCGGGAGACCACGCCGGGTAATACAGAAGGAAGCCTACGAGCACGTGCTTTAGATTGGAATCAAATAAAGTAAAATAGAATAGAATGAAATAGAATGAAAAAGGAATATGATTTTTAACAAAGTAGAAAAGAAAATTTCAGTTTCACATAATGGGTTAATTTTCAAGACAAAGGGTCGAATTTTCAACAAAATACATGAAGCTTCAATGAAGTAGTTGAATTTTCAACTAAAAATATCAAAGTTAATTGTGAACAAAATGATTAAATTTTCTACCAAAATAGTTACATTTTTACAACTTTCTCTTAGATTAACTTTCTTCCGGGAAAGATTAATTTTCGACAAAACACACGAATTTTTCAATAAAGTAGTTGAATTCTCAATTAGTTGCATTTTCAACAACAACAAAAAATCAATTTTCCACCAAAATGTGAATAGTTAAATGTTTGAGTTAAAAAAAATTTAAAATATTTTATTTTATTTTATTTATTTAAAATTTAATTTAAAAAAAAAAAAAGAAAGAGAAGACTCATTTCCGACAAAGTTAATGAATTTTCATCTAAAAAAAAATCAATTTCAGCCAGATATTTGAATTCTTAAAGGAACGTTTAAAAATCTTTGTAATATTTTATGAAATCCAATAAAGGAAAAAGAATATTGAAATCTTTGGAATTCTCGTATTCTTTTAAAATTTTTATGAAATTTTTATAAAATCTCTGAAATATTTGCGAAATCTGTATATTCATTTGAAATTATTGAAATATTTTTAATCCTTGTAAAATCTTTAGTAACGTTTCGTGATCTGGCGTGCACCCAAAACTGAGTTGTGAAACCCTTGAAAAATCCGTTATATGGCCATGACTCATTTTAATTCTGAAACTGAATTAACATCGAAATTTTCCACCAATAATAGGCTAAAAGATTTAAATTACTTTCCGCATTTCAATGAGATAAATAAATATTAAGCTCAAAAATCAATTTTTGAGAAAAAAAAACAAATTTTTAACAAATAATTAAATTCTCCACCAAAGAATTGAATTTTCAACCAAAATGATGAATTTTAGGACGCTATCTCAGGATAGCCTCGAACATCATCCTCAAAATTTTCTAACTTACCTTGGCCAATTTTTCATTCTCCCTGAAAATTAATATTCAAATACCACAATTTTAATCTTGTAACATTTTCAACGTAGAATCTTTTATAAATGAAATAAAACAATTTCAAATTCAAATTTATTATTGCTGATGGTCAAAATAGTGTGGAATAACTCAGCCAAACCTATTTTTCTTTAAGGAAACCTATATACATATAATCTTACAAAATTCCTTGCTATTCTTGATATTTTTTTTTATTCTATCCCCTGAAAATTTTAAAAGCAAAAACTACATGTACACTAAATATAAATTTCTTTTTTGGGTCCCCCCAAATCGATGTAGCTTGAAATGTTGTTTCAAGCTATATCAATTGAGACTCTACGTGGATTACAAAGTCTTGCTTTGTTCGCTCGTAACCCGAGAGCTCATTATCGCAATTCCTACGTCGCATTCCGAGCTCCCGAGGAACTAGCCTGCGATCCGACTTTTAGAGTGCAAAGAGCTACAATCTGAAAGAAAAGAATAAAGTAAAACGAAATTGCCCGGAATTAATTGGCGGAAAATTTCATTTTTCTTTTGGGTACTGAAAAGAAGATGAATTTATAACTAAAATGATACATTTCCAACCAACAGAATGAGTTTTAAAGAGATTAGTTCAATTTTCAATCAAGTATTTGAATTTTCAACAAACAAAGAAATTAATATGAATTCTCAACGAAAAATGTAATAATTGATATTTTAACCAAGAAAATATTTTAATTTTAAATAAAAATATTTTTAAAAAACAATCAAAATTAACCAAAAAGATTAATTCTCAATGAATAAAGACTAATTTTCAACAGAACAGTTGAAATTCAAACTAAAAACGATCAATTTTCAATCAAAAATGGAACAGTTAATTTGAACTTGAAAAAAAAAATCTGTTAGATAACAAAAAAAAAACTAATTTTCAGCAAAATAGTTAAATTTTCAATCAAGAAAATCAATTTCCTACCAAAAAAAAACAACGAATTTACAAAAAAAAAAAAATAAGTTTTCAACCAAATTGTCGAATTTTCAAACGAAACATTTAAATCTTCAACCAATAAAATTAGTTTTTAACAAATTAGTTAAACTTTCAACCAAGTTTAAAAAGGATTAATTCTCAATTAAAAATTTAATAGTTGAAATTCCAACCAAAAATAAAATGTAATATTTCAACCAATAAAATTAGTTTTTATCCAAGTAGTCTAACTTCAAACAAGCCGTTAAATTTCAATGACGAAATTCAATTTTCTTTAAAAAAAGACGCATCCACAACAAAATACATACCTTTTCAGTCAAATTGTTGCATTTTCAACTGAAAACGATCAATTTCCATCCAATCCAATAATAGTTGGATTTTCAGTTTAGAAAAAAAATGAATTCTCGATAAAAACTTCAATATTTGAATTTTTAACCAAAAATATAATTCAAAATTTCAACTAATAAAATAAATGTATTTAGAAAGTAGTCCACCTTTCAACATAACAGTTAAATTTTCAATCACGAAGATTATTTTCTATAAAAAAAAAATTTACCACAAACTACATAAATTTTTCAACTGAAGGTGTTAAATTTTGCATCAAAATTTGAGTAGTTAAATTTTCAATCAGCAACTTAATTTTCAAACCAGAAGAACGAGTTTTCTATAAAAATACGAAGGTCCAACAAAACATTTAAATTTCCAATAAAATAATCTTTTTTTTTTAGTCGAAAAGATTAAATTTCTACCAAAAGAAATTAATTTTCAAACCAAAAAGACAAATTTTCAAAAGAAAAAAACAGTTCAATAAGTAAGCCAAATAGTGGAATTTTTAACTCAAGACAATGCATTTTGAACCAAAAAAAAATGTAATAGTTATAGTTGCAGTTGAAAACAAAATTTTGATTTTCAACAATAAAATGATTTTTTAACGAAATAGTTAAATTTTCAAGCAAAAGGATGGATCTTCAACTCATGAACTTTTTTTTTAGAAAATAGTTCACGCTTCAATCAAGTATTTGAATTTTCAATTCAGAAAATTTATTTCCTACACAAAAATCCTTCAAAAAATGAGCTTTCTACAAGACAGTTAAAATGTCTACTAAAAAGATACATTCTCAACAAAATACATCAACTTTGAACCAAATAGTTATAATTTCAACCAAGGAGAAAATCGATTTTTCTACCAAAAATATGAATTTTCAAAAAAATTCGTAAATTTTTAAAGAAATAATTGAATTTTCAACCAACAAGAAAGTTAATTTTGAACCAAAAACGAACGAATCTCCAACTACATTAATTAATTTTCAAAAAAAAAGGAATCAGGTTTAAAATAAACATGAAATATTTGAATCTACTGTAAAAAAACAGAGAAATTTTTAATTTTAATTAATTTTAATTTTCAATTTTCTACCAAGAAGATGAATTTTCAAATAAGAAAAATCTCATCTGAATCAAAAAGATCAATTTTTAACAAGTACATGAATTTTCAACCAAATATTTGAATTTTAAAGGAATATGCAACCAAAAGGATGAATTAGTCACCAAGAAGATTAAATATTCTTCCACGAAATTCGAGTTTTCAATAAAATACAGGAATTGTAAAACAGTATCTTGAATTTTCAACTTAAGAAGATAAATTTTGGACCAAATATGTACGAGTTAAATTTTCAGTTAAAACAATTAACTCTTATCTAGAAACCATAATTTTCGAAAAAGTAATTAAATTTTGAACAAAGTAAATTCACTTCCAATTAAGTAGTTGTATGTATACCATTAAGCCATTTCCCTTTCAGGGTAGGCGTGACACTACCCGATTCGAGTAGTGTTTCTAGGTTAGTTTCTTGTAGTAAATAACTACAAGTGTGGGCTCACCACACCCACGATGTGCCAACAGCACTCAGTTTTCTCGAATGGTCACCCATCCAAGTACTAACCGCGCCCAACGCTGCTTAACTTCAGTGATCTGACGAGAACTGGTTTTTTCAGCGTGGTATGGCTGTTGAATCTTCTAAAAAAAAAAGATGAACCATTTCATTTTTTTTATTATTGGACAACAATTTTGATAAGATTTTAGGTTATCAATGGGGAGTGAAAGAATTTGAAATTCTTTCTTTGGGTCAAAATAGTAGAAATTGAGGAAAACTGTTGTTAATTAGAATAAGACACGCCTGACCGAGACCTTGCGTGGCGAGGGGGAGAACTTCAGGGGTGAGCTGCCTACGGGGATAAGTAAAAGTGGTCCGCACGAACGGGAGGAAAACGAGAGAAAAAAATATATATATAAAAATCGCGACCCAAAACCCGAATGAAGAAAAAGCGAGAGACTCGATCGAAAGTCACAACCTCGGGGTAATAACTCCCGAATCAAGCCCTTTCATAGGTCGTTCGGTCGACAATCCGGTGACTGGCAACCGCCGATCCCAAGCGAACGAAGGAGGGAGAAATCACGATCGCGCCACGCACTACCGAGTGACGAGATGTGACTCGTCCGCGTGATTTTCCGACAAGGTCAGAATAATTGACGAAAAAAAGGGCTTAAGGCCCTTGATGTCATTACACGTAAGATCATGCATATGCATAAAAGCTTGCATATCAATTCGTCAGTTCTGCGATTATATATTTCACGCCGTCAAGGCGGACGCGGACTTCTGAATCTCCAGTGTCTTCATAACCGGATTGTTCTAAGTACAGCTTACATCGTTGCGAATGGCAGAGATCCTCTCCTAAAGATGGTCAGGAACCATGAGATGATTGGCGAAGGAGCGTTCCTTTACAAAGCCGCGGAGCAAGCGGCCGAGACGCTTGGCCTGAATTTTAACATCAGAAGTGAGGAAAGTGCATTACTTCATCTAGATGCTTCACTTCTAAAAACCAAAGTGAAGAAAGCAGAGGTTGAAAATTTTCACCAAGAGCTACACGACAAGAAAATGCACGGAAACTTTCACAGAAATGTAGAAAAACAGTCCTGTTCGAAGGAGCAAACTTTTGCTTTCCTCAAATCATCAGGGCTTAATTCAGGTACAGAGGGTTTTATTTTCGCATGCCAGGACGGTGTCATTACCACCTTAACATACCGTAACCGCATTTTATGTCAAGAAGTTCCCAGTGATAGTTGCAGAGCGTGTCATGCACACGCTGAGTACCTAGAACACATATTATCAGGGTGTCCGACCCACGCGGGAACGACGTATATCTATAGACATAATGCGGCCCTAAGAGTGCTTTATTACCATCTTTGTCGCTCTTACGGTGTTGGCCGCGACCCTGCCCTGCCGAACGCTCCAAGGGAGATAGAGTCGATTGTCCGAAACGAGAAGTGCCAAATTTTCTGGAACTACGATTTTCGGGCAGCAGTCTCCGTTGCGCACTCGAGGCCTGACATTGAGAAAGAAGAACAGGGGAGGTATCAAGACCTTAAAAGAGAGCTACAACGACTGTACCCAAAATATTCGGTACAAGTAATTGTCCTTGTGATAGGTGCTCTCGGAGGTGCGAAACTATCACTGGTTCGTAACCTTAAAGCCATACCCGTGTGCCAAAAATATGCCAAGGCACTTGCGAGATGGATGCAGAAAGCTGTCATCCTTGGGTCGCTTCGTGTCCTCAAGACACACGAGGGTTTCGCCGGCCTGTCGTTGTGATTTTGTCGTTGCCTATGACCACCCATCTCACGGTTGTGAGACGTGGCCATAGGTGTGATTTACCGCGTTGCTACTGGGGGCTATTGACATTTTCTTGGATGGCAGTTGCTCTTAGTGGGACCCTGTGGTGGTTGTTCAACTTTTTTTTTAAATTATATATAATTAAAAAAAAGCCCGCAACTGCCTAGTAATTACTGTAATCATACTCAGCAGAAACCCTTGGTACAGGGACCCTATACCCGCAACTCGAGTACGTGTTCGTTGGCTTTGGCATAGCCCTTCGATTCAATTGCAAAGGAATCGAACAATAGATCGAATATATATATATATATATATATATATATATATATCGTATTCTCTCAACAGTGTGCTGCCTGATGGTCACCAGCAATGAAATAAATCTTTGGCTCTTTATATAAACCTTATGTTTTCGATATCCACTGACTCTGTTAGCTGTCACCTAATATTTTCCACATTAGATAGTAAATCTCGTTTTCCAAACTGACATCAATCTCCCTATGCATCTCAATATCAGGGTGTCTAGCGGACCGGGAAACCGGGAAAAACGCGGAAATTTTATTCAGGACCGGGAATTTTTTGAATTTTATCGAAAAATCGACTTTTTTCTACATTTTCTTCGTTTTATTCCATTCCCACTTTATCTACAGTCGCGAGGTTCCTTCCTATGTATATTCTATATACCGATTCATGTCATTTTGTACATTCTCATCCTAATGAGAAGGTATTGGTTATACGTAAAATTTGACTTAGTCGGTTTTCATAATATCTCCACGTTTTGAGACCCCCTCAATCAGAAAAAACGATTTTTATGAAATTGTCTATCTGTCTGTCGGATATTTGTGTACTCGGAAAGTCGAACAATTTATCCTTACGACTTTTTCCGATAGAGAAAAAGTTATCAGAGTTATAGAATTTTCAACATTCAAAAACAAAACCGAAATGAAAATTTTTAGCCAAATAATGCACAATATGAAAAAAAGTAAAGAGAAGGAAAACGTTGATTGTTGAAGGCCCTACAAGATTATCATAACTTTTTGAATTTTCTTGAATAATCGAAAATTCAAATTTTGAACCCACAAAAAATAATGAAAATAAAAAAAATTCCATGTTGCGGTCAAACTATGCAAGATACAAAAAAAAGATGGATTAACAAAAATTGTGTACTTAAAAAATATCTACAAATTTGTGATTAATCTTTTTTTTTAGGGCGCGTGATTTTTGTTCTAATCGTGAAAAATGACATTACAAAATAAACAAAAAATCAAATGTTTACATTCTCATCACAATGAGAAGGTATTGGTTTTGTATGAAATTTGACTTAGTCCGTTTTCATCAAATCTCCACGTTTTGAGACCCCCCGAGTCTGTCTGTAGTGTGTTTGTCTGTAGGCACGATACCTTTCGAAAAAATGATCAGATTGGATTGAGCTTTGGAGTTTTCGAGACCATTTTCTTCAAGATTTGAAAATTCTATATACGGCTATTCTTATTACTCGGAAATTCGAACAATTTATCTTCACGACAAACGACACAAGCCGCGAAAAAAATAAATAGACGAAAGTTGTTTACCCAAAAAGTGCTACAAATTTGTTATTAATAATTTTTCGATAAGAAGCGTGGTTTTTGTTGACTCGTGAAAAATGACATTACAAATAAACAAATTCAATTTTTTGCCAACAAGACACAAGGTACAATAAAATGTTTGATAATAAAATTTTTTTCAAATTAGATCTAAAAACTTGTCTTTAACCTTTTTTTCTCACGAGACTCGTAATGACAATGTGTTCGTTAAAGCCGAAGGAGCTTTAACAAAAGAGAATTAACAATTACTAAATTTTATTTTTTGATGGTTTGACCTATAATTTTAAAAGTCCTATGCAAAAATGTGGAAAAAATTTGACCGGGAAAAACCCGGGAATTTGAAATTTCCTGATCACTAAACACCCTGAATATGTGCGGATGAAACTGTAAGCTCCTTAAAAGACAGATAATAAGTCTATGGTAGGTTGAATCGAAAGTTTTCCAGGAGTCGATCCAGGCCATCGACAGGTGGCCCTGGTAGAATGCTTCATCTTTGCAGACGCACCTGTCGATTAACCCCTTCACTACGGATGACGTATATACACGTCATGGACTATAGGTAGGCTGAAACTGCGGATGTCGTGTATACACGTCAGGACGGAAAGTTCCTGATGAGTTGAGGGATTTCATTGAAAAATGGTTAGGGGTTAGGGGTTATTTGGGTCGCTAAATACGAATTCGAGGACGAAATCTGAAATTTCGAAAATACTGACCCAATATGGCGACCAAAAATTTTGAAAAATCCAATGAGTTGGCAGAATTGGATAAAAATTGGTACTGGGTGTTCTTTCGGTCGCTGAATACGGATTCGTGGTCGAAATACGAAATTTCAAAATGGTTGATCCAATATAATAATAATAATAATCATCATAGGCGTAGGCGTAGGCGTAGGGATGTGGCGACCCCATCGCCCGAGAGCTCCGGCTCTTGCAGTCAGCCACGTTGCTTTGGGCTAACTCCCCAATGCAATGAATTATGCGGTTACGACACCAGTATCGCGCAGTGCCACCCACAATAGGCCTCTCTCGGAAGGAGGCCATGGTTCAGTTGGGAGTGGCAATAGGACCGAACCGAGGCGACGACCAGGCAATGGCCCCGGACAAACGCGAGAACATCGATTTAACTGGTCAGACCAACTCAGGAGAGACATCCTTACCTGTTGGCAAAGAAGCTCAACGGCGCGAAGAGGATTCATGCAGAGGTTACATTACCGTTGGGTCAATATGCACCCGAAATATGCTCATCAAACGCCTCAGAATTTAAGAGATCAGATATTCTTTTTGCGAAAAAACGGATATGAAGCTCCTTATCAACAAGAAGAAGAGCAACATCCTCCAGCGAACATTCCACCCGTTCCAGCAAAACCACCTCTGCAGATAGCCGATAATGCCAGCATGAGAAGTAGGAGATCTATCCTCCAAAAAGTCTTTCTCAGGATGGTCAAATTAGTTGAAGCTAATACTGCTCTCCCCGATTTGCTCCCCGAAGATGTTAATCTCTGGAATCTGAACTGTGTTGTTTACGAGAAGGCGGTCTCCCTGCTTAGCGACAATAGAAGTAACGACACTTCAGTAAGTCTGAGTAAGACCTTCGAGCGTTTTGCACAGCTTCAATTCAAAATTGAAACGGCGAAACGGCATGCATCAAATATTCAGTGCGTGATTAGCTACATAACATTAAATAAAAAATTCTCTCCAAAAGTTAGGGCACTTGCTCCAAACTTAAGGAAAGCAAATCACACGCTGAACAAGTGTAAACTGTTGACCATCAAGTAGCACTGGACGCAAAAAATAAGATCTCTTTCAACAGCGAAACAGCGCCTTGAACAGCAAGTAAAGTGGATTCAGGAAAATTCCACCTTTTCTACTCATCCTTCCCGTCTGTTCAATAAAACTTCACGTGCCGTTAAAAATCCGCCTAATGGAGAAGAGATTCAAGTCTTCTGGGAGCAAGTATATGGAGATACTCATCAGCTGAATAAAGACGCTTCAGATATATCACTCTTTCGTAACTTTTGCCAAAGGCAAAGGTTACAAGGTCCAGCGGATGAGTGTCCACTAATTACTGCTGAAGAAGTGAAGAAAGTTATCGCTAGAACTAAGAACATTTCAGCGCCAGGACCAGATAAAATCAACAACTTTTGGTGGAAGAAGTTTACTTCTATGCACCAACATCTAGCTCTTATATTTACTACTTTCTTAAACGGAGAACAACCCGTCCGCAGTGGCTAGTGGAAGGACGCACAATATTGATCCCTAAGACCGGAGATTTGTGTAGTCCAAAGAACTACAGGCTAACAGCTTGTTTAAACATCAGGTACAAGCCATTCACTGGCATCCTCAAAGAGAGGATATTAACATCTATCGAGCCGGTATGGAGTGCAATAGTTGAAAAACGTGGATGCAAGAGAGGTCTGGCAGGTTGCAGGGAGAACCTGTTAATAGAAAGGTGTATTACCCAGGACTCGATTAGGTATCGACGCAATCTGACCATGGCTTGGATTGACTACCGTAAGGCATTCGATAACATGAACCATGAGCTACTTATTAAGCTCCTTGAGTGCCTGGAGGTGCATCCAAAAATAGTGAGATGCATAAAGGAGCTTATGCTCTTGTGGCGGACAAGATTTGTCATAGCATCTGACAAAAAACAAGTGACTACAAGCTATATCACATATAAGAGGGGGGTCTTTCAAGGAGACTCTCTAAGTCCGATACTTTTCTGCATCTCCCTCTTGCCTCTATCTATTGTGCTCCAAGGCAAAAGCTCTGGATACCTATGTGGCATGCCGAAAAAAGGGAATATAAGGTCAACCACCTTTTATACATGGACGATCTTAAACTCTTTGCTTCCTCGAAAGAAGACCTTAACATCCTTGTGGAGGCAGTAAATAGGTACTTTAAAGCGATTGGCATGAGCTTCGGACTGGACAAGTGTGCCTGCGCCCACCTACACCAAGGAAGACTGGAAACTACATCATCGCGTCACGATCAGGACGTTCAACTCATAGGCGGAAATACCATTCAACATCTTGGTATTGGAGAAACATATACATATCTTGGAATACCGCGAACGGAGACCCAAGATGTGCGTGTGTTAAAAACGGCCCTTGGAGAAAGGTATCGCCAAACTCTTAGGAAAATTTGGGCTTCCGAATTATCTGGAAAGAATAAGATCCAGGCGACCAATATGCTGGTCGTTCCTATGCTGCTCTACACGTTTGGTGCATTAAAATGGAACGTCGATGAGTTGAAGCAACTTGACCGAAGCACACGCAAGATGATGACAATCCATTGAAGTCATCATCCTAGATCTTCCGTACCTCGAATATACTTCCCTCGAGATAAAGGGGGTAGAGGCCTGCTGAGCTTAGAGTGTCTTCATCGTAGAACGGTTCTGGCTACAGCTTGCTCGGTTCTAAATAGCACAGATTCTCTTATGCGACTCGTACATCAACATGAAGACGTCAATGCTGCGGCGTTTCTATACCGTGCCGCAGATAGGGCCGCAGAGAAGCTTGGCCCCATTTGATTCCAGCGACATTACACATGGCCTAGCATCACTAACACCTTTGGTGCTCAAAAGTCGTGTATAGGAAGCAGAACATACGCTTCTACTAAGAGAACATGCTGACAAGCCGCTTCATGGTAAATTCTACGGCATTATACGTAGAGAAGAGCTCTCGATGGGTCTGTCCAACATGTTTCTCAAGTCTCCTGGATTAAAATCTGAGACTGAGGGATTTCTTTTTGCCTGTCAAGACCGCGTTATAGACACCTTAGTTTACCGCCAGCGCATAATGAACATACCTGTAGGCGATACAAACTGCCGAGCATGCAAGCAAGAGCCAGAAACACTTGGACATGTTCTCAGTGGATGCTCAAAATATGCACGCTACGGGTACATAGAGACACAATGCGGTTCTAAAAGTGTTATATTACTATCTTAGGCACTTCTATGGTGTTGATATATTGCCCGTCTTGCCATACGCTCAGGGGGAACTCGAGTCCGTTGTGGAGAATGATCAGTGTAAAATCTACTGGAATTTCTCATGCTCTTCTTTTCGAGGTAAGCAGGCTGTAGCAAGGCTACAAAGTCCATCTGGTAGTTCTCATAATCGCCTGTCTTGGAGGTATGAAAGCTTCATTTATTAGCCAACTCAACAAGATTCCGGCTTGCCAGTGTCAGGCTCATTCCAACGCGAACCGGATGCAAAAGGCTGTTCTTCTGGGATCACTTCATCTGGTCCGTCAACACTGTTCCTCATAACGTTCTACATAGATTGGTAGCTCTAAAAAAGTATCCAGAGGTGAAACCTTCATCTCCAACTGTCCCGTCTGCCGCGTAAGGTCATTCGCGGCTAGAGACCTGACTCCAAGGAATAGTGTTGCCCGATGTTATCTCGCGTAAATTACCCGCTCTTGCTTATCTTCTAGGACGTAAGGAGCAGAAGCGGATGATGTACACGTTCCAGTTGCGTCGGGATTTGTTGCTTTAAGGAACCATGATCGTAGCTTCCGGAGCCTACAACTTCTCAAAATATATATATATATATATACCATTAAACCATTTCCCTTTCAGGGTAGGCGTGACACTACTCGATTCGGGTAGTGTTTCTAGGTTTTTCTTGTAGTTATAAATAACTACAAGTGTGGGCTCACCACACCCACGATGTGCCGACAGCACTCATGTCAGTATTCTTGAATGGTCACCCATCCAAGTACTAACCGCGTCCAACGCTGCTTAACTTCAGTGATCTGACGAGAACTGGGTTTCTCAGCGAGAATAATTACAAGGTTATAATTAATAAGCTACAAATTGCATCAAATGGCGAGGTACAGTGGTGACTGCTTTACAACCTAACCATCGGAAATTTGCAAACATTGCAAGAACTCCAGCTAAAGCTAACTTAAATCTACTTATCTGTTAAATTAAGGTGCTTTACAACGCAGATATTAATTGTCATGTATGAATTGGTGCTTAACGTTAGGGGAGTAACATCTCTGTCATCTCTGCTTTTACTTCAGCGATGGTATACAAGTCTAGCGAGTTTTTCAAATTATTTAAGAGCCGAGGCACAATTTGTGAGAAGCATATGCTTGCTTCAGCAGTACGAACAGTTGGGACATAAAGTTTCTTATTTTCTCTAGTGCGTAGTGATGTTTGCGCCCTATGATCTTCGACAAATACAAGTTGATCACGAAGATATTTAGGTATTGCCGATACTAAATCCCTGAAAGCCAAGATGCATAGGTGCAGTTGCCAACGTTCGTCCATTCACAACCATGTTGATTCTTCAAGCGCCGGTGTAATGTGCTCAAATTTGCGTACTCTATAAACAAATCGTAGGCAAGAGTTCTGAATCCTTTGGATCCTCGCCTTCTGCGCCGCCGAGAGGAATGGGGCAAAGACCACATCCGCGTATTCAAAAAGAGAGAGTACCAGGCTATTGCATAGTAGCAATTTAACCGAGATTGGCAGATATTGTCTAAACGGATACAAAGTTCGTAGTCGGAGGTATGCTGCCTGGCATTTAGAAGATACATGAGCGTTGAATTCCCAATTCTTCCCTAACATTAGTCCAGGATTCTTCGCTTGCTGCATATATTCTGAAGTAAGAGCATCCATGCCAATGATTGGCAAGTCTAACAACCTAAGATTGTTACCTATGGCCAGCAACGAGGACTTGGTCGCATTTAATACCAGAGCATGCGCCCTAGACCACAAAGCCACTGCGTGAAGGATTCTGTTGAGTATAGTCCCCGCGATTTCTACGTTCTCTGGTCTAAAATGTACATAAAACTTTGTATCATCTACATAGATATGAATACGAACTTTAAGCTTATTTTTAAACTCGTCCTCCAGTTTATCCATTATATCATTTATTATATCCGGCAAATCATGTGTGTATATGATAAAGAGAGACGGGCTCATCACTGCACCCTATGGGACCCCAACATTCAAGTTACGGAAATTCTATACACAGGTCCTAGTAGGATCCGAGAGAGAGACACATTGTCTACGGTTTTTTAGATAGCTTCCGAACCACTCATGTGCACTCTCCTTCACCCATAATGACTTCAGCTTAGTCAGGAGGAGTTGGTGGTTTACCAATTCAAAAGCACGCGAGTGATCCTGTAGGGCCAAAAGAGTAACCTCCCTACAATCCAAAGCTTTACTTATGTCATCTGTAATCTTAAGCAGTGCCGTTGTAGTCGAGTGTCCTCTTCTGAATCCTGACTGGTATACCGGGAGGACTTGCAGGCCATTCATATGTGACGTGAGCTCTCCAAGAGCCAACTGCTCAAGGTGTTTCGAAAGATATGTTAAAATTGTGAGTGGGCGAAGATCCTTAAAGGAAGAAGGCCAGGTCCCTTTTGTGGAAGCTGGAAAAGTGGACAGGTATGCTTTTCTTCCCCTGCGCATCGTAGCCATAGCAAGATTCTATGTCGCGGGTATTTGATTTTATCCGCTGGATTCTTTGATTTCCGCCATTTGCAACAATCTCTATCGCGAATACGACCTAGCTTTTTTACAACATCAGTACACCAGGGCGGTTTAGATCTGGCAATTCTATACTTACGTAACGGGGCAAACGTGTTTAATAGATTTTTTACAATTAATGAAAACCGTTCCACCTTTTCATCAACAGAATGCAACCGCAGTATGCTGTTCCAATCTGCCCTCTCTGCCGCCCTATCAAACGCATCTCTATCGATTCGCTTAAAGTCTCTTCCGAAACGAAAGATGCCCGGCCTAGTCTCCATCGTTACATTCAGATCGCAGAAAATCATATCATGATTCGAGAAATCCTTAGGAACTTTTGAGACACCCCTGTCCAGGACTTTTAATGAGCTACTAACGAACAGAAGGTCCAGAATCGTGGCCTTTTGGCTCATCGTTCTAGTTGGTTCAGTTATAATCTGAGTAAGTGATAAGAAAGATGAAAAATCCTGTAATTGAATCCAGTCAGGGTGCGATTGTTCCTGCCAATTTACATTGAAATCCCCTATGCACACAATTCTATCAGTTTCACAAGACACCCGACACATTACCTCCTCAAGGTCATCATGCCACGTGACTGTCGTCCTGGGGCTGCGATAAACCGTAACAATCGCAATTTTTTATTTTTCAACTGAGATACAAATTGCAGCTATACCTAAGGTGATATCACCGGATACATTACCTACCGCATGGTCGATGAGGGAAAATGATATATCGTCTCGTATATACATAGCTGCGCCACCTCCCCTCTTACTTGGGACACACTGTCGACATCGCGAAAACACGAAAGTAATTTAGGACTTTTAGATCTCGAACCCTATCCAATTCAGTAAATAAAGTTCTTACATTTGTATGGGCAACTCTAAGAACGTGGTGATCTTTTTTTACAGACGTTGACAGGGTGGAGGATAGCTGAGTATTTGAAGTAAAATTATCCCTTATAAGTGGGTTTCTTAAAAGAAAGGAAGTTGATTCAAAGGTCTCATCAAGATTTGCACACAGTTGTGAAGAATTTGGGGAATAAATAGAATGATCAGTAGCCGATGACGGTTCAAGAGGAAGAGCAAGGCACAGGGATTTTATGGAAGAGATTTCATGATGAGTATAATTATCTTTACCTGTGGAAACAATACCAGGAGATAAAATGGCTGATGATGGTGATGAGATATTAGCCTGTGGCGAGGACCCTCTTAGCATGTTGGTCCCTGAATACATAATTATCTAAACCAACTTTTTGGAGCGAGATCCCAAGTTGTTTCTCCTATCTTTTCTTCGACCGTTGATATAATTCAAAATTTGAAAGTTTAAAAACTTATCTTTCTTCGGTCTTACGGTCCAATCAATAAAAAAACATAAGAAACGATTACAGTTGTTGAAAAATCGTGTTATTTTCTACGTTTCGGTTCTCACTGCGGGCCTTCATCAGAAAAGTTTCAATTTCTAAAATAAATCGTGTTTTATGATAAGTCAAACAAAACTAAAATGCAAAAAAAGAAAAAACCTACTGAGTAACATAAAATTTTTTTGGTTATTACCTGTCGTTTAAAAAAATGTACGTAGTGTCAAAAAGATACATTTTTAGTCAATCATGTTATGCATAAAAAGGTTCCATATGGTGAAGATTTTACTCTCATGTCGAATTTTGTATAGTAATTGTCAAAATTATGAGCCTCAACAGAAAAATTCTCTTTTGAGAGGCTCCAAACCAATTAGATTACATTTTTAATAGAAAAAAGGTTTCAAATAATAATTAGAACGGTGACAAAACAGACATTGAACTAACATTGACATTTATGCTATAGTTGATACTAAATGGACGATAATGTGCAGGTCAAATTTTCATTGAACCACAGATAAGAAAAGCGCGCCATAGCTCTTGGATTCAAAATTGTGAAATAAATTTTATTTTAATATTGAGTTTAATGTATAATAGATTGATACATCTGGTTAATATTCAATACTTCAGTTTGAAGATTGATTGAAATTTTAGTAAATTTTTTTATAAAAATAGATTCAATAATTCGTCGTTTGTAAGTGTTTTGTTCTCTTGCTAAAATTCTAATGTTATCAAAATTAAAATTAAAAAAATGTTCAAAATTCCATGAATGTTGAGACAAACCTGTGTTTAAATTACCGATTTCGCAATCTCTTTTATGCTCCGCAACTCTTGTTTTTAATCTTCTACCAGTTTCTCCGATGTAGACTTTATTGCAACCAGTGCATTTAATTAAGTATATGACACCAGATAAATTCTCAATCTTGTCATGATCTTTTTTATTTAAAAGTAAATTATCCAGAGTCTGGTTATTTTTAAAATAAACGTTAATGTTAAATTTTTTCAAAGAACATCTTAGTCTTTCATAAAGGCCTTGAACATAAGGTAAGGTAACCTTTAAATCTGTTTTTTTATATTTTTCTAACCATTTTTTATGCTTATTATTTTTTGTATACTATTGTATTGTAGTGAACTGGATCGAATCATCAATGCTGTTAAAAATCTTTACTACATCCACAATTTTATTGGTTGGTATAAACAAGAATATATCATCCACATAACGTTTATATAAGATTGGTGTAAAAGTTAATTTTTCTAATGCTCTCCTTTCTATATCTTCTAACACTAAGTTTGAAACAATGGGAGACAATGGAGACCTCATCGGACAACCTGACACTTGTTTATAGAATTTATTGTTAAATGAAAACACTGTATTATTAAAAACAGTTCTAGTTGCTATTAGAATCTCGTTTTTTGATATTTTAGTTAAGTTATGATGCAAATTTAATTTTTCTTCTATGCAATCCAAAGCCAAATCTAACGGAATATTATCAAACTGAAACGGTGCAGTATAAAATAATTATTTTATACTTATAAACTACACTCAGAAGCGGGCGAAATAGAAAATAAATACGCTACTGAGTGACTTGCGAATTCCTGGGCGAAAGAGTTATATAGGTCGCATGTAACGCTATGCGAAACAGGTGCGCTTTCGTGCGCAACCTATACGATAAGTGGGGATGCGAGGACCCGCGACGACGGGACCTGTGTGATTACCAAGGATCACTGGAATCGCCAGTCTGCGCTCGAGGGTTCGACCGAACACTGCATCGAGCGTTTGACTGTAGGAAGCACTTGCGCGACAGCGTCTTATGAGCTAGATAGCAATTAGCAGCCAGGTAATTAAAAGGATAAGAAGGACCGAGGACAACTCTTTTAAAACTTTTGATATTCCTTATCAGGAAAAATTGATTCAAAACAAAAGGAATTAAACCTTGAGAGCCAACCCCTCTCATGACCTGTCAAAAACAAAATTAATTAAAAGTAATACTGGAGATCGTAAGGATCGCTCATTCTTTTTCAACTCGTTCTCATACGGGAGCTCAAGAATGCCAGTATGGACACTTGAATTTAGTTAAGTTAATTTGACAAAATTAATTAAGAGTAATACTGGAGATCGTAAGGATCGCTCATTTATTTTCAACCCGTTCTCATACGGGAGCTCATGAATGCCAGTATGGCCACTCGAAATTAATTTAGTTAATTTGGCAGTGAGTTATTCGAGGGAGAAGCAAATCTTTTTGAATGCAAAATAATAATGGTTCTCAAGGGTAGAACTTTACACTTGTCAATTTCAATTTACCACGAAAAAGAGTGGAATAAAAAAACTATATTACATAAATCATTAAAATCAGATAGGAAAATGAGACAACATTCTGGAGGATAAACATAGCACCAAGTTTGCACGGAATGGCGTCTCATTTAACAGAATAAAAAATAAATTAATACTCAGTCCTTCTAAAGGGAGGGAAAAATTTATAGGATTCGATTAATTAGGTTTGAGCGAAATCATGAGGACTCCTAAAAATATCTAATCTGCAAAATAAAATTGGATAGTCGCGTAGGAAAACCACTAAAGAGAAAAAATGGCTTATTCAGGCGTGATAATTAGAAAGAATAAAAATACATCTTAAAAGTGCAATACCAAACAAATCGAGGAAACGTGCGCAGCTCGGACTTCGCTCCTGTGACCTCACAATCTTTCTGATGTTTGTGATCTTTTTTATAGCAAAATTTTAATAATGAGAACATTTCAAGTAAGAGCAATTTTGGACACTGGATATGAGGAAAATTACATTTCAAGAGACTTTATAACTGAGAACTATTTCAAAATTAAAGGGTTAAAATTAGAAAAGAGCGAAGTTCACTTTAATGCAAATTGGGAACCTCAAATTACGGATAAAGTTTCTTTTTATATCGTTGTGGCTAACAAATCAATTCGTTTCAGGTTTATCGTCCTTACAGGATTGGTACCGACGTGCATACCTGGTACCAATTTCCTGATTAGGACACAATAAATCGTCGGATGATCCTAATACTCATGAAGTAATTTCATGAAAGGAAAACACGATACAAGTAAATTAAGAACTCAACATCATGAAAAAACAAGGTGGAAAACGTTCTCACACCCAGGCGTTATTAATATATCCATAAAGTTAATGCTCAATAAATCAATAAAAAAAGAAGAATGTTACAACGGGTACCCCTGATGGGACACAGAAGTTGTTAAAAGAGGAACGAGTTGCGTGTTTTCGTTGATCGATATCGGTAAGCACGTCTCGAAATTTCGAATATTCGTGAATTGAAATCGCAATAGCCTTAACAGGTAAAATAGAAAGTCGTGTAGATAGTCTAAGAGAAAAATGCGAAATAAACGGAAAATATCTAGAAGAAAATATAGTAGATGTCGAAAAAAAAGTTGATGTATTAAAAAAAGCCACAGAAACAATGCATGTAGACCAAGCTGATTTCGTAATAAATAATATGCAAAATAGAAAGCGTCTACAGGATTTAGAAGAACAACAACTTATGTTACAAACGCGAGTAGATAGAAACATAGGGATTTCAAATGTAAGAATTCCATGGTTAAAAAATTTTCCAGTTCCAAAATTTGCAGGCAATAGTCGTGAGCGTCCTATGATGTTTCTAAACGAGTTCGATCAATACATAAGAGCAATCGATGTCAGGAAAAATGATCTTCCATTTGTCATTCAATCCTGTCTAGAAGGCATGGCCAGAGAATGGTGGATTGTAGTCCGTGAGTATCTTAGTGACGATATTATATCATTTAAACAAAAATTCATAAACAAAATTCTGGAACGATGATATAAGGTTTAAAATTGGAAAAGATTTGCAATATGGCTATTATATACCAGGGAAACTTTCAAGATCGGAATATGCATTTATAATGATTAACAACACGAGAGACTTAATTCCACCACCCTCTGAATGCGAAATAATAAAGAGCTTAGATAGACATTTCGACGAAGAAGTCAGAGCCGCTTTTATCATTAGAAACATGAAAACCTGCGATGAATTCATTGAGTTTTTGGAATCATTGGACCAGGCAGGACCATTGCATTGTCGCGAACAGTATTCACAACGGAATAATTCGGTTTATAATCAAAATAATTACAATGAACATCGAAATTTTCGTAGAGAGGGTAGAAATAATTTTCGAGAAAACGAAAGATATAAAAATCAAGGCTACTCACGGGAAAATCAATATAAAAATAATTATGAGAACTATCAGCGAAAATCAAATTTTGAAAACAATGAATCTAAATACCAAAATAATCATTCAGATAGAAATCACGATTATGATCGACAAGATCGCTATGAAAATCGAAATCAAAGTTATTATAATAAGGGAAGATATGAAGATAGAAATCGAGGGTTTGAAAATCGACAGAACCATAGCTACAATAACACGGGCCGCGTGCATCAAGAATACGGGTATGAAAACCGTCAACATAGAAATGCAAATAATCGAGATTCAAATTATGATGCGTTCGCTGATAGACCTCGAAATTATCAACATAACAAGGGACAGTGGTCAAATGGTTCCAATTACACAAATGCGAATAACTCTCATAATGATAATAATCAAAAATCTTTAAGTGGCAGCGTAGAAAATGGAATTTACAAACGAGAAAATAACAGTCCGCCAAATGTAAGCACTAGGAATGAGCAAAGCGAACTAAAAGATATTAAGAATAATGTAAGCGAAATCAGCAGAGCAAACGGGGCAATCCGAAAAAATTATGGCAATAAACAAGCTCGTTGTTTACAACAAATTCAAGAAAACGATGAATTTTTATCATATCAAGAGGAGTCGGGAAATGCTCGAGCCTCGATTTGGTAAAATGTAACACGATAGAGGCAAATCCGGGGCCTAATTATTTTAAAAAACCTCTTCCGTTAGATATGCGTGGAGATTTATTAGAAAACGAAGATAATGAATTAACTAAATCTCTTGATAAATGTCCTATATTAAAAATGGAAATACAAAATGTAAATACTAAAGCGCTAATAGATACAGGTAGCGAGGTTACATGTATCTCACAAACATTTTTTGAAAATAATATTGAGGCGTTTAGGAAGTTCGAATTGTTACCAATAGTGGGCACGAGTATAGTAGGTGCTACAGGGGCAAGACCTGTCAAATTGAAAGAGCAAGTATATGCAAATTTTAAAATGGGTAACTGGGATGGCTCCTACGTATTTTTGATTGTTCCTAAAGTAAATAAAGAATGCATAATTGGGGTTGATGTATTAAAAATATTGAAAAGTAAAATCGACTTTGAAGATAATACTATTGAATTGAAAGATAATGAGAAAACGATAAAAGTGAAATTAATGGAAATTTTGGTAGTAGAAGAGAGACATTCTATCGTTATTAAAGAAATAAATTATGTTGAAAATCATAATGATTGTGAAAACGAATTTGCATTACGTGATGAAGAAATTAATGAAAAAGTAGCACAGTGCACACTATTGGATTTAAATGAAAAAGAGCGATTTTACAAACTGATTCAGCGCTATAAAAATGTAATTTCAAAAATACCAGGTAGGATTTCAGTATACAAACATGAATTAGAAATAAGCAATGAAAGATTATTCTTAATGAGAACGAATGCAGTACTAATGTGTTTAAGAGGCTCTCCGTATTTATCTTCTCAAAAATTATTCCTCTGTGATGAAATAAAAGTAGATGGAATGTCTGTCGCCAGTGCTTTTAGGCGCGAACCTACAGCTGACGACACCGTTGGAATTGTCGACTTAGAGAAAAAGGATGAGGACGAAAACTCCATTCTTCAGCTCGAAGAAGTTAATATTGAAGCATTAATTAAATGGGTTACTCAAGATGAATTACAAATGCGTACGTCTAAAAGGAATAAAAATAGCATAGGTGGTTCTAGGAAGCATATTTCCAAAAATTTTAATGATAATACACATACACTCGAAGGAAAATCGACTTCAGTTCTGGACACTAGAGATGTCATTAGCAAAAGTGAAAAGCTCTTCTCGATAAGAGAATCGAAGAGCAAAATAATAATATACACAAAATCGGGAAAGTTATCTCCTAAGCGTAGGAAGCCCGCAATTATAATTCATGGATTAATTGAAGCTAAGTGCTCTTAAATTATTATATTATTATTATACTACTGCTACATTATATTTTCGAGTAGCAGAAAAATCATTACTGGAAACCAAATAAAGCCATCTATGTTTTCAAACAAATGCATACAAACAAAAAAAACGCAGCCTATTCATCAATGGAATACTGAATCTTCACTGAGAGACACTGAAAAGTATACATGAAGCAAAAATCAAATATTAACTTGGAAAAAGTGGCTGAAACTTCCCGCTAAGCCACCCTACAATCTACTAATCCAAGTGAAAACGAGGGGAAAGCACCCAGGAAGACCACCAGACTCTCTTCACAACATGGAACAATACGAGATATAAGGAAAAGATGAGTTCTTTCCCCATTATGGATATTCGACCAGGAAACATAATCCACGAGATTCAAGTTTAAAAGGAAAACGAAAGACATTGCCATACTCATGATCGAATTAGTTATTGTAAGAGAAGAAGATGGGAATAGTCTTAAATATAATATGTTACACTTTGATACTTGGTCGAACCTATCCTACTAGGACGTAAAAAAATTGAGTTATATAAAACAAGATAAAACTTCAATCACTAAGGAAAAGCACTATAGCAGCCAAACAAGGCCATAATAAGTTAAGTATAGGTTGAAAAAAATGTTCGAAAATATAAGGAACTCGACGAATAATTATATAGATATAGCTGGAAATAGAAATCTAGAGAAAAAGATTTACAATAAATTAGGCAAGATGTACAAATTACAATTAGTTTGAATTAAGACAATTTAACATGTGTTCAAGAAAAATATGCGACTAGAAGTCTAAGAAAAAAGATATCAGCTCTTAATTAGATAAGACATAGAAAATAAGCAATATTGTTAAAACAAACTACAAGGAAAAGACAGTGTAAAAAGAAAGAATACTGAGAACTATTTCAAAATTAAAGGGTTAAAATTAGAAAAGAGCGAAGTTCACTTTAATGCAAATTGGGAACCTCAAATTACGGATAAAGTTTCTTTTTATATCGTTGTGGCTAACAAATCAATTCGTTTCAGGTTTATCGTCCTTACAGGATTGGTACCGACGTGCATACTTGGTACCAATTTCCTGATTAGGACACAATAAATCGTCGGATGATCCTAATACTCATGAAGTAATTTCATGAAAGGAAAACACGATACAAGTAAATAAAGAACTTAAAATCATGAAAAAAGAAGGGGAAAACGTTCTCACATCCAGGCGTTATTAATATATCCATAAAGTTAATGCTCAATAAATCAATAAAAAAAAGAAGAATGTTACAAAACATGGAAACAACGTCAAGAGAAAGCAAAGAATGTGTTTTTGGTACTGTAACGTTTTTTAAATTATCTTTAAATTCCCAACTATTTTTTACAAATGCATTAGTATTTCCCGAAATCGGTTTTAAAATGTTTGATAAGTACTTAGCTAAATTATACGTAGGAGAACAAACAGTTGACACAATTCGTCTCCAATTTAAACCTGGTTTGTGCACTTTAGGTAAAACATAAGCTTTGGCAACAATACTGCTATGTTTTTTTAATCTATAGGCCGTTTGTTCGTTAATGCATCTCTTTTTTTCCATCTAGAAACAATATCGTTACAGTTGTTTTCAACTGTGGGCACTAAGCTAGTCCTAACATTTTGGTATAAATGTTGTTTTTAAAAATATTCTCAACAGTTTGGTTATAATTAAATATATTTGTTGCGACCGTGATATTGCCTTTATCGGCTTTCAGAAATAATAATTCTTTATGTTCTTTTTGGTAACTTTCAATAGTTTCAAAGGTTTGGTTGTTATTTTTTTAATTTATTGTTTCTACAATGATTTGAAACAAGTTCAGTTACAGTTTTTCGAATTTTGAGTTTTTGATCATCTTGTTAAAGATTTTTAATACAATTTTCAATGTTTGCAACGATATTGTTTACGGGGATTTTATTAGCATTAAAAGGAACACCAAAATTACCTCCTAGAGCCAAGGTTTCAGCTATATTATCTGGGATTTCGACATTGGATACGTTTTTAAAACATTTTTTCAATCTAAAATCCTTATTCTTCTGATTAATTTCTAACTCCCTGCTTTTTAATCAATTAAACTTTCTTATACATTCTAGTCTTTTAGCATATTTTAAGTTTTATAAGCCCTGTTCTTGTGAGCTGAAAAAAAAGTGAATTGAATCTTCTTTAATATATCTCAATAAACGATACTTTATGTAATTAGCATGATCAGCTAAATCCTGAATATTATCAATCGTGTTATTCACTTCACAATTTAAACATTTATTTTGAAAAATCAATTTAGTCTTTTGAAATTTACGTAAAACTTTATAGTGTAAATTATTTAATTGAAATTTATTTGTGTGATTTTGAATATGTACTGGAATTAAAGTTTCTTTTCGGCATTTTATTACCTAAAGTGCACAAACCAGGTTTAAATTGGAGACTAATTGTGTCAACTGTTGGTTCTCCTACGTATAATTTAGCTAAGTACTTATCAAACATTTTAAAACCGATTTCGGGAAATACTAATGCATTTGTAAAAAATAGTTGGGAATTTAAAGATAATTTAAAAAACGTTACAGTGCCAAAAACACATTCTTTGGTTTCTCTTGACGTTGTTTCTATGTTTGATAATATTCCGTTAGATTTGGCTTCGGATTGCATAGAAGAAAAATTAAATTTGCATCATAACTTGAGTAAAATATCAAAAAACGAGATTTTAATAGCAACTAGAACTGTTTTTAATAATACAGTGTTTTCATTTAACAATAAATTCTATAAACAAGTGTCAGGTTGTCCGATGGGGTCTCCATTGTCTCCCATTGTTTCAAACTTAGTGTTAGAAGATATAGAAAGGAGAGCATTAGAAAAATTAACTTTTACACCAATCTTATATAAACGTTATGTGGATGATATATTCTTGATTATACCAACCAATAAAATTGTGGATGTAGTAAAGAGTTTTAACAGCATTGATGATTCGATCCAGTTCACTTACGAAATTGAAAAAGATAATTCTTTAAATTATTTAGATTTGTTGATTATTAAAACGCCTGAAGGTGATTTGATAACCAATTGGTACAAAAAGCCGTCATGGTCTGGACGGTATTTAAATTATGATTATCACCATCTGTTCAGTCAGAAAATTGGTTTAATTAAAGGTTTAGTAGATAGGTGTATAAAATTAAGTAATATATAATTTAGAAAAGAAAATTTAGATAATTTGAAAGTCACCTTATTGCAGAATAATTATCCGCTTCCGTTAATAGAAAGTGTTATAAAAGAAAGAATCCATGAAATTTACAATAGTATACAAAAAAATAATAAGCATAAAAAATGGTTAGAAAAAAAAACAGATTTAAAGGTTAACTTACCTTATGTTCAAGGCCTTTCTGAAAGACTAAGATGTTCTTTGAAAAAATTTAACATTGACGTTTATTTTAAAAATAACCAGACTCTGGATAATTTACTTTTAAATAAAAAGGATCATGATAAGATTGAAAATTTATCTGGTGTCATATACTTAATTAAATGCACTGGTTGCAATAAAGTCTACATGCAGAAGATTAAAAACAAGAGTTGCGGAGCATAAAAGAGATTGCGAAATCGGTAATTTAAACACAGGTTTGTCTCAACATTCATGGAATTTTGACTATTTTTTTTATTTTAATTTTTATAACATTAGAATTTTAGCAAGAGAACAAAACAATTACTAACGACGAATTATTGAATCTATTTTTATAAAAAAATTTACTAAAATTTCAATCAATCTTCAAACTGAAGTATTGAATATTAACCAGATGTATCAATGTATTATACATTAAACTCAATATTAAAATAAAATTTATTTCACAATTTTGAATCCAAGAGCTATGGCGCGCTTTTCTTATCTGTGGTTAAATGAAAATTTGACCTGTACATTATCATCCATTTAGTATCAACTATAGCATAAATGTCAATGTTAGTTCAATGTCTGTTTTGTCGCCGTTCTAATTATTATTTGAAACCTTTTTTCTATTAAAAATGTAATCCAATTGGTTTGGAGCCTCTCAAAAGAGAAATTTTTTTGTTGAGGCTCATAATTTTGACAATTACTATACAAATTTCGACATGAGAGTTAAATCTTCACCTTATGGAACCTTTTAATGCATAACATGATTGACTAAAAATGTATCTTTTTGACACTACGTATTTTTTTTTTTAAACGACAGGTAATAACAAAAAAAATGTTCTGTTACTCTGTAGGTTTTTTCTTTTTTTGTATTTTAGTTTTGTTTGACTTATCATAAAACACGATTTATTTTAGAAATGGAAACTTTCCTGATGAAGGCCCGCATTGAGAGCCGAAACGTAGAAAATAGAACGATTTTTCAACAACTGTAATCGTTTCTTATGTTTTTTTATTGATTGGACCGTAAGACCGAAGAAAGATAAGTTTTTAAACTTTCACATTTTGAAGGTCCCTGAATGTTGTAGTCAGGGTGGCGGAGTTTGATTGCTGCTGTCTGCTGACGGGCCAGAGAAAAGAAAATTCAGATCTGCCTCTTGAGAAATCCTTTTAGGAGAGAAACTTCCTTCTTCTCTGATCCAGACAGCGCTTCTGTAGATCCATACCTTCCCTAATGGGTTTGTTTCCCTTAGCTTTCTCTTGACCTTCATGAGTAATGAATATAACTCCGGAGGGTGGTTGCGATTATTGCTGATGGGAACAGCATCCAAAGATTCGTCCACTTCATTTGCTATCAAAGATTTTTTATTTTAGCCGAGATGATTTCGGAACCGGATTTCGAATTGTTCATTTTCATAATAACAGGTTGCAAGCGCGACTTGTCATTGAAAGGTAGGCGGAAGGCATCTGTGACTCGAGATGTTTCCTGGTTAGCGCCGATCAGAGAGTACCGATCTAACTCGATCCATGACGTTCTCATTCGGAACATGCAGGATACCGGAAATGATGAGCTCAAGGCTTCTTTCTTTAGATTCAAGTTTATTCAGTCTTTGGTTTACAATAGCTTGAAGGTCCAAGAGTTTCCTCTCCATTTTCGCTTTATCCTCTTTAAGATCGCGACAAGAGGACTCAACTGTGGAGAATTTCGTTTGAAGAGACTCGTACTGCAAAGAGAGAGAGGAGTTGCTCTCCTTTAGCTCCTTGACGTCCTCAATCAGCTTCGCATTGCAGGATTTTACATTACTGATGTCCGCGGCTATACTGTCTGTCTTCTTATCGAGCTGAACCACCAACTTATTATTGTTTTCAATTTTACTAAAGGTGCTAGGCCTGTCAGTTTGTATAGAAGACAGTTTGGCCCAAATATCCGCAAGAGTGACGTTCGGGCCACTCTTAGCCTTGTCCTGCTTTTGCGATTTAGGCGGCATGTTGACTGAATTTGCATCACTTCCACCCCCTGCACTATTCAAAAGGCCTGATTCCAGCTTACGAGAAACTGATTCTGCTTGCAGTCTTCTAATTGTAGGAGAGTTAAGTGCTTGCGTGGGATCAGCAATGGTAAAACACTGTTTACAAGAATCGCAAACGATGATTTTAGTATTTTTCTGTATCACTTCAAAAATGGACGTGCACCACGGGTGAGAGATTAGCTTGCAGGATTTACATTTAAAGTGTTTTCTAGTTATTTTGTCCTTGAAGACTCCACACGTATGTATATTCGCATTTCTCTTCTCTTGATGTCATAGGCCTGTCTCAGGGACCCTGGGGGTCAAATTGAGCAACTTATAGCCATTAACTGTCAAATACGAATTACACGCA
The DNA here is from genome assembly GCA_932195095.1 of Andricus curvator. Taxonomy (NCBI): domain Eukaryota; kingdom Metazoa; phylum Arthropoda; class Insecta; order Hymenoptera; family Cynipidae; genus Andricus; species Andricus curvator. The sequence continues at coordinate 66,955 of CAKNYM010050501.1, read as the reverse complement.
ATATATACGTATATCGCGTTTGGACAGATTCCACTTGTTTTCGTTGTTAAAAATATTTAAAACACGCACAACACTGTTGATATATAGGTATCAAATCTTCTCATCGAGTTTTTATTCCACTAAAATCCACCAAATGTCACTTTTCTTCAGTTTTTCCGCACTTACACTACACAAAAGTTGCAAACACGAGGACTGTCACCACCTTTTTGCAAGAACTGTCTTTGCAACAAAACGGTGCATCACATTCCCCACACCCTCACTAGGGATGTTAAGGGCCACGAGATCTAGACTTTATTCATTTTATAAAAATTATATTCGATAATGTACACTCTTGAACACGTTGAAAACACGGAGCGACGTTACCGAACATCCGTATCGTACCGAGGCACCTGACCCAATCAAAAATTTTGAAAAATCCAATGAGTTGGCGGATTTGGAGACAAATTGGTACTAGAGGGTTATTTAAGTCTCTGAATCTGAACATGGTATCAGAATTCCAAAATTCAAAATTGCGGATCCAATATGACGGATCGAAATTACGTAAAATTGGCCGATTTTCATGATCCTTGGTGTGTTAAAGTTTTTAGGTCCCTGAATCCGAATATGGTATCAATATGGGAAACTCGGGGAATTCCGAGTCTCTATTATTTTTAATAACTATATAACCTATATATCAGTAGATGCTTATCTTCTGTCACCGCCCCCCCCCCCCCCCCCCCCCCCGAACCACCCATCCTCCGCCACAACCACCTCTTGTTACGCACTTATAAAAAAAACTCGTATGAGTGAGTCGTGCGGGGCCACCGATTGCCTGCACTCGTTGCTCAATATACTACTTTAACCGCTTCGATAGTAACAGGTGGGTACTCCTTCTCAGGTGTGATGAGTTAACTGCACAGCTCCTTGAAGCACAGTAACTGGAGGGTCTCGGATGAGTCGAGATGGCTCAGAGAAAAGCGGTTGATTTTCTCTGAAGCACCTCTCCCTCCACTCTAGACTTCTCCTAGCGTCAGATAGTACCCGTATTCTTTCAACAATATGCTGCCTGATGGTCAGCAGCTTCGACTTGTTGAGTGCGTGATTACGGTTCCGCAGTTCGTGCGCGAACTGTCGGACCCTGGCAGTGAGCTTCCTGTCAGATGTTATGGAGTTATTCCCACAATGTATGCGGGACGCGTACTGTCTTTCCCAGCCTATATTTGCACTGAGTTGATGGTCTAGAGGTCATACTCGCCGGTGAAATCTCCACGAAGCGCGTCATTCACTTGAGCCAGATCTTTAGGTTTGAGGGAAACCTATATATTGATGTTTCTACCGGCCCCAAAGCATCGTTCTGCCTCTACTGGATGCATCCCTGCGGTTGGTCTCAGTGTCCACTCTCTTTTTCTGCTGCCACCTCGTTCTGGCTGCGGTATATTGAGCGCTCCGCTTATATAACCCCTTTTCAGAAGGTCGTCGGTTTCACAGCAGTTGTTGCGAAAAGTGCGAGAGCTCTGTGTTGTGAGTGTTCTCGCAAATTAAAATATGGGTAAAGGAGACGGAATCCCGAGGACGGGTGAAGTCATCGAAAAGTAAAAAATATACGTAATAAAGTTTAGTCAGTAACTTACAGATTAATACTCCCAGTACTCTCCAAGCCCGCACCGGGCGGCGAAGTCACGAATGGGCGAGCGATGTTGTTCGGCACCCGGGCACTTAAGCTAAGGCTCCAGGAGAGTCTACGGTTAGCCTCGGGGAGCAGGCAGTTGAATGGAGGATTGAAAACCCGGATGGTTGCACGCGTCGTGGATAGCATTGTTGATAGTTTCGCGTACATGAGGGTGTTGGGTAGCGTGAGTGAACCCTTAATAGTTGGAGGCAGCACAAAACTGATAAGACGGTTGTGATAAATTGAGGACGAGACCCTAGTGTGGGTCCACTGCCCACTCTCTGTACTGGCCCGCAGGGTAGTATGTACGCGGGGGTTTATGACTTTATTAGTCTTCTTCTTTTAGTGAAAATTCTTCTTCCAATGATAGTCAGGATTCATCCATATGTATATCCAAGTCAATATAGATGTCGTTTTCCTCCTGGTTATCTTCTTCCACTTGCTATATTTTTCCCGTGTCGAAGGCTGAATTTTATCAAGGTATGGTGACTCATACGGTGTCCTGTGATACTAGGAAACCTTCCAGTATAAATTGCCTTATCCTCATAAGCGGGGCTCTGTGGGGACGGACCCTTTAGTTCCCTAGCTGCTCGTGGGAACAAAATGAATCTCAAAAACCGAACAAACAAAAGAAAAACACATTGAAGGGAGTCTTCAATGACGCCCTGCATGAATACTTCTCTCGAGAATATGGAAACCAACCAAGGCGTTAAATCACCTTCGAATCAATAAGGGGCCTGTACAGTTCCTAGCACTTCGAGTGGTACGTCTGGGAGTGGGACTTTAATTAGTCCCATAAACGAGGCTAAAGCTGCTGAGGGATTAAAAAATTTAATTTACTTGAATTCTTGATTTTTCCTTCCATCTCCTAAACGATCGATGAAATATACGGGAGCAAATATAAATTCTCTTCAATGCACCTAATAATTCGTAATAAATACGAAATATATCCTACTTTACGAAATTGAAAGGAATTCAATCAATTTAAATATTGTCCTGTTTGCGAACAAAAAATAATTTCGAGAGATATGAGAGAAGTGTAATTTATATTTGACGTTAATTTTTGGAAGTCAAACATTTATTCAAAAAAATGCTTATGATCAGTGGAAAGGGCTTGAAAAAAGCCCAATGTAATATACCTAATTATTATACTGTTAACAATTGTAGGGAATTTTGAACAATTCTGTTTAAAATACCTTTGTTCTGTTTACTGAGGAAAACCATATGGAAAGATAAAATCCTGTTGCAACCACACTGAGTTTTATCACTTAAAAGTGCCTGGAAAACGATGCGTTTGTTTCCATTTCCATGAAAAAAAATTGTAAAAATATGTGAACTTTGTTTTTAATTCACTTTTCACTCATGCAGGTTGTGAGCGATTTGGTATCAGATCGCGGCGTGCCCTTAGGCAGACCGGGATTTTATTTCTTTAAGCGCCAGCCATTAAAGATATATAATAAAGCCTATTCATGACCTCTCGGTAGCTCCAGGGTTTTTTGCGCCCGCTAATTTTCATATGATAGAGCTTGGGAGTGGGAAAATGAAGGGCCAACAAGTCAGAAGGAAATTATTTATGTGGCCATGGGTTTCAAAATCAAATTATAACACAGCTTATTTTTAAATGACCCGGTATTTAAAAAACGGAAAATCAATACACAATGATTGCAACCAAACGCGGAAATAAAATTTGCAAACATAACTCTTTTTTTTTATTCCATTTTAATTTAACTTTGAATACATTTCGGACCGAGATAAACAGAGCACTGCACGTCAAGCGAAACAATAAAAGAAGTCACTCAGAATACTGACAGAAGTGAGACGCGAGGCCTGGCTAAGGTTCTTCCAAAATTAAAAGAACAATAAATCAAAAAGGGCTAGCCTCACTTGCCCAAATAAAAGAAAAACAGTACCTCTGCCATTTCCAAAACCTTTAGTGGATCCTTAGTAAATCCTTAATGTATTTAAATCTCTTTATTTATTATATTTTCTCTTAATTTTATTATCTTGGAGCGAAGCTGCTCAACCATTCTACTTAACGCACGGACGGAGAGTGGTTACGCCTTACCTTACTCTAAGTTCGAAGATAAACGCCAAGTTCGCACGGAACCCGCGACCAATCACAGCGCCTATAGATCGCGCCATTTACACAGTAAGCCAATCGGCAGCGTGCTAACTTTTATGCTCATTTCGGAACCATACATTAGCATTATTAATAGGAATCTGTCACAGTTAGTGACTTTAAGTAAGCGTAAATAACAGTAGGCACATTATAATTAATTATAAGGCTTCAAAAGGCTGATCGTGAAGCGGAAATCTCCAAATCAGACTCGTTGATTGGCGTGACGGAATCAAAAATTACTCCACCAATCAGCGTATGAGCCTAGTGTGACTACAAAGGTTCGTTCATCTCTTTCGTGCTTGCCTCAAATCTCATTTTCAAATAGTCCCCTTGAAGATGGCGCTAGGTTTACAATTAGTGGTGCTCGTAACCAAAAGAAACAAAAACAAATGCGTATAAGAAGAAATGTTATTAGATTTCGCGAGGGCTCGGAGAATGAGTGGGGCGGCTCCCCTTCTGTGCGTTGATAAGGAAAACCATAGAGCCAGTCCACCGGTGCCGGCGGGAAATTTGAATGTGACGAGAAGTTTAGGATTTATCGCATGACAACACCCCCGCCTTAGCCGAGGACTACCGAAGACCCGTTATTCCGGCAAGCCATTTTTAAAAAAAACTTAATTTAAGCTAGGTCTCGGAAGTACCCGCAAGCCAGGCGTCACCCCTTCTCAGAGCTCTCCTCGTTTAAATTGTTATGCTAGTGAAGCAGAACGGAAGCAAAGTAAATAAGCGGAAAAAATAAAGAGAAGCAATGCTAGACAAAATCATTTCCAGTTGTTCCCTCAGTTCCTCACCACCGTAAAATAGTTTCTGTGCTGGCCTCCGTGGCCACATGCCGGCGAGGATCACGTCAGAGCGGTAAAGGGGTCAACAGTTGGGGCACTTTGGTTTCGCGTATCCCGGCTACCCGCAGCCGTAGCAATAAAGGCCCCACTGCGCGTGGTCAGCGGACAGACAGATTTTTGAAAGCGGAATTTTCTATTTATTTTTTTACTTTTTATACAACTATACAATTCCGGACACTTGAGTTTGGGACACCCTGTATACGGCTTGTGACTTGTAAGCAGTACCCAAGTTACGAGTAATGGAATCCCTCAAGTAGTTCAATCTCCTCACTCGCTCTAACCATCCTTCGGTCTTTGGTGGAATCCTGGGGGTACTCCTTTCTAGGCGAAGCGGAACTCGTGAAGGTGTCGATCCCACTCCCTGTGATTTTTATTCAGGACCGTTACCACCATGTTTTTGACGATTCTATTCAACCGGTCGGTTGGATTTGTCTGGGCGTGGTAGACTGGCTTCGTGGTGTGTATAATTCCCATGTCTCTACACATTTGTTCCATCAGCCGGTTGCAGAACTCGTTACCGTTGTCAGTATGGAGGACCTCAGGAGTTCCCGAGCGCGATATGACCAGATCCTCAAAATTCTTTTTTATGGTTGGGCCATCCGCGGTGCGTACAAGAATGACTTTTATCCACTTGGTGAACAGGTCCTGGAACACCAAGCCGTAGCAGTAACCTAACTTACTGGGTGGAAAGGGGCCCACTATGTCCAAGGTGACCAGCGTCCATGGTTGCTCTACTATACGTTGCTCCGTTGAACCTGTCGGCATGTGCCAGAACTCTTGTCCTGAGTTTCTCTGGAACCACCGTCTTCCAAGCTTCCAGGTCCTGTAATAGGTGTTCGGTGTTTGGTTTGTGTCCCCTTCTATCTTCCAGTCGGGAAAAATCCATGGCTTCGACCTAACGGCCTTCACCCGCCTTTGGTACTAGGAATCAGTGCTTTCTGTCGCTTCTGGGTCGTTGGTATCTTCTACTGCTGCTGTGGGAATTTCTTGTTCCTCGGTAACCCTGGAAAGTGCACCCGGTACCTGTTGTAACACCCCTTTCCGGTGCAAAATCTGAAAGTCGTATTTCAGGAACCCCAGAGACCATCGAGCCAGGCTTCCGGTAGGGTCTTTTAAGTTATGCAACCACTTAAAGCTACTCTCGTCAGTTATTACTATTTGCTCAGCTGCGGTGAGTGTTCTGTTTGCGTATGCTATGACTCACTCTTGTCCTTCCTGGTTCTGTGTCAGGACTACTCGCAATCCGTTGGCGCTTGCTTCTGTTTGGAGGTGAAAACGTGCTGTTCTGACGTCTCCGAATAAGGTTTAGGCTAGGACTGACACGGTAGTCAACGCTTTCTTCAACCAGTCGAATGCTTCTTGTTATTTCACGTAACAATATCAACTAACATTTTTGGGAAAAAGCCTTGCCAGAGGCTCTGCTGTCCTGGCGACTTCAGGAATAAACCTGCGGTACCAAGAAGTTCGGCCTATAAATCATCGCAGTTGCTTGACATTTCTTAGGGGAGAGTAAGATACAATCGGCGCAATTTTTTCGGGATCTGGTTTCAGCCCGTCAGTGTTCGTTGAATGTCTCTGTAACCACCAAAGTGTCGTCAAGATAACAGAACACGTTAGGTCTCAATTCTGGAGTAATCACGCCATCTATAATTCTCTAAAAAGTGGCGGAAGCCCCTGTCCAGCCAAAAGGCATTCTGATATATTGGAAAAGACCCCTACCCAGTACAGTAAAGGCCGTTTATTCTTGTCTGGAGTCCTCTATTGGAATTTGGTTGAAAGCGGCACTGAGATCTATTTTCGAAATATACTTAGCAGAACGAAGCTGGCTAAGGATGTCGACCATGTTGGGCAACGGATATGCGTCCTTCTTCGACGTCGCGTTCAACTTACGGAAATCCTAACACATCCTACAATCATCATTGGGTTTCCGCGCTATAACGACCAGGGCGAACCATTCGCGGACCATCCATAACAGTCGATAAACGATGTGCTATTACTATAGAAGTTCTTCCAGTGGTGGCTCGACGTAGGGCCTCAAGAATATTCTATTAACACATTTACGTAATATTATTCTATGTTCAGTTCAGGATTTCGTATTTAAAATAAATAAATAAATAAAATAAAATCAACATATCAATATATTCTATATACCATACTTTCCGATGCCCCCTGATAGTAGCCTATTCAGCTCGGTGTACATTGCCTCTTTTACCTTTGCCGGGACGATGTTGTAACGCTCTTTAATTGGTGGGTGACCCTGGACATCCATCTTATGTTTCGTGATATAAGTAGAGCAGATTTAGCCTCCGTTCTTGCTCATTGAAGGGAGCCTCCTATCTAGAAAGCCTTTAAGCTGATCCCTTTCGTTGTCTCATAGGTCCAGAATTCCACAGCATCCGTTATCCTTCACAAGCCACGTGGTAAGTGGGTATTGTTCGTCCTCTTCATTGGCTATCCAAGTTTTCTTTGTTTTTGAGGGAAAAACTAAATCAAATATTC